>NDXB01006416.1:118291-140584 GCA_002631895.1 Agapornis roseicollis | reverse complement strand
TAGATGATAAAAGAAGATTTTCCCAAAAAAAAAAAAAAAAAAAAAAAAACCCACAAAAAACAAAGAACATAAATTATGAGATTATTTATTTAACACTGAGCCTAATGTAAAAAAACCCTGTGAGCCTGGTGCTTCAGCAAACCCATTTTGTGACTTGCAGCAAGTCTTCCAAACTCAGTGAAGTTCATGTACCAATGACTAAACTTCTGGTAATTCACTGCTAATTTCTACTAAGAGGGAAACTGTCCATCCTGCCTACAAAGGACAAAGTTGTTGAGGCAATGCAAAAAACAGCCTCATGACAGCAACTTCAAAACATGTTACTGAGCAAACATTACAGCAATCAAAACCATCTACAGCTGACTTCAGGAATGTAATGGAATACAAAGGCAGCCATAGCTGTTGCATGATTCTGCTTGTACCTCGTCCTGTAGAGAGCTTCCTCCTATTAAGCTTCACCCTAAAATCGACCACATTTTTAGGGTCTTAGCAAGGGGACAAATATCAGTAGATGAGAGAATGAAAATACAGGAGGATTATAAACAAAGAGCTTTATTGCACATTGTGTCGTTGCAAGATGGGTCTTTATTCCCAAGTTTGGCTTCAGTCAACAGTGTCTTTGGGACACAGAGCACCATGTGCTCTCATTTTGTATTTGGGAAACTTCTTCCCAAGGTTCAGCTTTGTCTTAACTGTTTCTTCCTGATCCAATATATCGGCCTTTCTTGACATTATGCACAAGCTCCAGGCTCCAAGCTTCTTGCCCAGCTCCCGTTTGTGGGGCTTTTTGTTAGCTTGTTGGTAATCTTGTCTGTTTAGTTGCTCTTGAGGTTTTTTACCTGCTGAAACAGGCAGTCTCCACAACCACTTCCCTCCTGAGCTTTCTTACCAAATACATAATTCCAGTCTTCCAGAAGATTCCACATGATACAGGCACCCCCTCCTTTTAAAAGGAACAGGACAGGAAAACCAAGAACAAATGGAAGAGATAACACATCAAAGAATCTATATGAAGCTTTGAATCACTGAACAATTATCCAGAAAGCTTCCTGCTAATTTATTCAATGCCTGATTAAATGACAGCATGCAGTCATATTGTTGAAGTGCAACAATTATAAACCAGACACGACAACATAATGCTTCAAAACAGCCTGCATGCCTCAGGAAGGCATTCAGTAAACCATAAAGACGCCTACATGTTTCTAACAGAGTAGTGGAAAGGCTTTTTTTCTGTGGCTGTCATAGCCTTTGCTCAAAATTCAGTCTCTTAAAATTCAGACACACTACCAGTTCAAACTTCCAAGTAAAAATATCTTTTTAAAGTTACACTGTATTTCACTTTACAGATTAAACCCACATGTCAGTGAATTATTCCCTCCCTTGCATCCTTTTAAGCAAATAGTCACTTCATACCTAAGTGAAATAAAACATTATTGCTGGGGGAGGGGGAGCTGCAGCAGATCAGAAGGCAGGTCCTTTCCATGCATGCATGGAGACTGCTGCTTTATAATCTAAAGGTTTCAGAACACACGGCAGGCAGGTGGCAAATAATAACATACAAGTGAGATGAATCCACTTAGCTACATGTCTGGAGTGATGTATTGGAAAAAGATTAAATACAGGAATAATACAGACAACACCGCTGAACTCACAAGATGGTGCTAGGCATCCATGACCAAAAAGCAGCCCGATCCCCATGAACTCTCTAGTTTCAGCAGCCGCTTTAAAAGGCAGCTTGGAATGAAATTCCTTACAACCGAAAACATTTTATAGATCCAAGTACTCCATAACCCTCTTTCTCTCCCCACACTCCCAGGATGGCATTACTGCCCTCCATTTGGATGTCTATATACTTAAAAGCAATCATAAGCTAAGACTGTCCAAATCAAGTATAGGTTTAAACCACGACAGTAGGCCATTAAAAACAAAAGTGAACTACAGTAAGATATGTACCCCAATACCAAAAGATACTGTAGAAAACTCAAGTTTCTACTAAGAAAAGAAGTGGGAATTTCTTCAGACTATTTTCTGCTCCCACACAAAAATCTTTTGCTTTATGAGCAGGTGATATCTGATGATCAGGGAATTCACAGGTCATTAACCTTGCCCCTTTGATTCACCTGCAAAATGTTACCTGACCTACACTAGTTATAGCACACTGAATCTCCAGGTAAGAGCTGTTCTCTGAATATAAACTGGTAGTTGGTAAGTGGAAACTCATGATGCTACAGTAACTCCATTACTTGCTATACCTTCAAAGCAAAGTAAATTATAAAAATCTAATTATTTCACCTTTCTTGTACATTGCTGCAAACAAAAACACTTAAGTCACTTGACCCAAAGTAACATTACTGCTTCATAGCAGAACTCGACGATTCTAGCGATGGATAGCAAGATGGATTAAAATATCTTTTTCAATAAGCTTCTGGAATGAAATTGAAATGACTATAAATAAAAGAGAGCAGCCTGGCCCATTTGTTCCCATTATTGTATTAAAACCAGAAATTGTCAAAACTTGGAAAATATCTCCATTTCTCTTCCTGTCAACAAGCCCTGACAAACACCTTACATGAACAGATCCACTAAAAAGGTCTGACTGAGAAGTTACAGCTGACAGAAGTATAAGTGAAGGCCCAGAAAAATTTAACTGAGGTCCCAAGCAAGAATCACTTAACTGATCTACACATAAAAAGCCCTTCTGCTAAACTAGTATATGAACAAACTACTACATTGAAGAGTTAGGCGAGAGCAAGGAATATTGAGAAAAGCAAGACATCACAAAAGCTGGATCTTAATGTTTCTGAAAGGCAGTTGGCCTATTTTCAATTACATTAAATAGCCAGGAATCTGAAGCAGAAACCCAGACAGGCTCAGATTATTGCAGACTTCCCTTAGTGAAAACCTCTTCCATTTAAACAAGTATATTCATTTAACTTTGACATGAAACATAAGATGCAAATGCAAACTTTTGGAAATCATAAGGTAGACATCTCTGTCTTCTACTACTTAGCCAGCCAAGTATCTGATGCAATGACTGCCTAGAACGGGCAATAACCAGGCTCAGTTGGGAATCAGAGACTATTAATATTGCTGGATATCCAGACCTGCAATTACACATTAAAAACCAACCCAAAACAAACAACCTCACAGTCACACACAGTTACTATCCTGAGTTTAGAAAAGGGGAAAAGAAAACAAAACAGAAATCATCCTCACTATCAAAGAAACTGCCAGAAATGCCAAGGCAGAAATGCCTTAAAACCACCTCAGAGAGGAAGACTGCATCATCAGCCTCAGTCTCTTGCACTATTAGATGGTCAAAGTAGACATCTCAGTATTTAATTATTGCATCAGTGATTTAAACCTGCTAGGAAAAGGACAGAAAACAGTGCCTATTTCACACACACTGACGGACCCCTTCCATCCATGCTGTCTTCTTGTTCATCTCTTGACAAAAACCTAAGACACCTAGGAACCATATTTCAGTTTCAAGGCAAACGCACAGTAGTCAGATGTGAATGACTTCTCTTTGAAGGTATGAATCCTAATTGCTGCACTTAAATGTTAACAGCAGTACCTTACTTTGGTAAGAGCAGTTGCATGGCACTATAAAACTTCAATACTGCCTGTAGCTCTAGCAGATGAAAGCATGCAATATGTAAGTTCAGACACCTTAGTTAATCTTTGAGCTTGGAGAAATGAGTGGTTAAAGCTAGTGTTAAATTCCTGCATGTGAAGTGATAGACTTACTTAGATGTAGAAACAAGCGGCTTATATTCTAACAGTATCACTACAGTACACAAGGTAGATTTTTCCTATCTTTTCCATTCCTTTCTGGTATGACAATAAACCATTCTGTTTTCACAAAATACCCTATCTCCTTATTTCCCTAAATAAAAAAAAAAAGGATATCTCACATATTAAATGTTTTCATGACTGCATGTACATCATTAGACTCACAGAACTGGTTGGCAACCAACTAGGCTGGCATGGACCCTAAATCTCATATAGTTCCAAATCTCCCTGCCATGGTCAGGGACACCTTCCACTACAGCAGATTGCTCCAGGTCTAGTCCAGCCTGGCCTTGAACACTGCCAGGGATGGAGCAGCCACAGTTCCTCTGGGCAACCTGTGCGAGAGTCCTACCACCTCACAGGGAAGAGCTTCTTCCTCATATCTAATCTAAACCTACCCCTTGCCCTATCCCCAAATGCTCTTGTAAAAATCATATGCTAGCTTAATTATTTTACAGTGTCTCATTTTATTCGAAGTACATCATCTGTGAACATGATCATACATAGAGTTATATGAACAAGAAAAGTGAACCACAATGAACTGGCACACAGCTGATAAACAACTTTCAAGAACTTGCTTAGAAGCATTCTTGCACCTGCAAGAAACCTTAACTCCTCTTAAAAGTTATTGTTAAGTGCTCTGGGCCTTCAGGAATTTAAACCATCTTTCTTTTACATGCTGACTGGAAGCCTTGCAGCAGCTGAAGCAATAAATATTGACAGCTAGCTGGCAAACAGCAGAGGTAAGAGCACTTGTAGTCTCTGATTTCACCTACATCAGCAAAGACAGAGCCTTGAAGGGACAGCATAACTAGGGCTTAATATCTTCATCTGTATTACCACTGCTTTTTCCTATATGAAAAGCTTACTTACCCCTCAATAAGACTGGTGTACATTTGAACATACCTGCTTTAGAAAGTGTATCACCCTGAAAACGTCAATTAGCTATTAGATCATTGCAGCATACAGATAGTAATAAAGCTCCAACTCTGTCTACAAACTGTACTGCAAGAAACTCACAGCATCCAATTCCACCCTTTCATGCTATTACATAGCTCAGCTCCTTCTCCTTCTAAATCCACCCTTTGCAAGTTTTGCATACGAGGCCACGTATTGCTTAATAAAAACTAAACCATCAACTTAAAGCAAACAGGGAAAAGGCTGTATGCCAAAATACAAGACACTCCTGACAGCACATAAGAAATAGAAGAAAGAATTTGTAAAGTGGATTTTAATTAAGAAATTGTATTGATGACTAAGTTCTACTTTTCTCTCATTTCTCACCTCACATCCTCTACTTTGAGGCAGGACTAAAGCAGCTGTAAAGGAATGTATTCAGACTTGTTCAAGGAAAATTCAAAACAAAACAAAGCAGAAGAGACTATAAAATTCTATCCATCTTCCCACCAGCAGAAAGGCATCTTTCCAGCGATTCACTCAGCGGCTCAGACAAACTGAAGGTTGATGGTTGGTTTTCAGCACATTTCGTCCTGCTGCCAAACTAACAGATTTTTAAACAGAGATTTGAAACAAAGACTTCTTAGTACAACCCAAAATGTTGAGCACTGAGTCAGACCTATTTCTCAAACCTTCAATGTATGATTTCATCTGAAGCCAACAGATTTTCACCCTTGCACAGACACACCTTAGATTATCGGCTATGTTTAGATTTGCTAGAATTCACCAACCTAGTCATTATTTTCTCCAGCACACAACCTCACTGGGGGAGGGGTGGAGACGTCCTCCATACAATAAACATTTGCCTGCTTTCAGAAGGAAGATAGGAATCAAAACAAGCTTACCCTGTACTTCTAGCAGACGCTACTCTTAATGTGTTAGGTCAACCCAATACTTGTGGAGACTCTTTCTTAGAGCTTCTTGTAGCTTTTCATTCCTCTCTGTCTGCCACTGAATTCATTTAACTTCGATGGTTGATATCTAATTAACAGTATTAGCAAGCCTGTATAGGTGGCAGGCACTCTCCTTTGTATACACCACTTAACAAAAAGGCAAACCCTTTAGCATTCTGCATCAGAAAAAGCACCACAGAAAATCTTAAGACTATCATAAATGCACAGTTCAGTGGCAAATAAGCAGGCATGAGGTAGGTCTATTACAAAGGTAGACAGCACCTAGAAGGAAGCAATGCTCTAAGCTTTGTTTTAAACAGGATAAACTAAGATTCCTGCTCATTTTAATGCTGCCAAATCAGTCCATTTGCATTGTTTGCAAGATGTTAGTTTGGGCTTGGAAAGGAAGATGTACTTAGGTTAGTTAGCAAATCCTGAGACTCAAAACCTCATTTTATTCAAATGGGTGCCCTTGCCTAAGTCTTTGAGTAGGTGGAACTGAAGCCAAAATATTCCTGAACAGGATAGCAATATTCCCTATAATCTTCCTATAGAGAGGTGAGACAGCTCTCAAGTCCGTTCGTTCTTCTTTGGAATAAGTTTGCTTCAGTGAAGATGCCCACCCCATACTGCTGCAAGGAAGGCACTGATGAGAAGGGGAAGTCTACAAAAGCACAGGAAAAAGCATGATGAAGGACAGCAGCAGAAAGAGGCAAGTTGATCTGCAGGGAGTTTCGTCTGTGGCATTTTATCCAATTTGATGCCACAAAGTATAAAACAAAGACATGGACGTGGTGTTTAAAATTTAGTCAGTTCAAGCAGACATTAAAAAGAAACTAATTATTATTCAATTTTAAGGGTTTCACCTTAAGGGGAGATCTTTCAAGGATGCACATGGTATTCTTTGGCCTTCTGAAAGCAAAATCAATTAAGCACAAGACTGCATTCTTGTAACAAACTGTATTTAGAAGAGCCATAAGAAAAAGACAAATTAAATCATTAAACTGTAATTTGTAAGTATTTGTCACTCAACATTTCAGCGCTGACAAATCCCCTACAAACAAGTAGCAACTTTTGCAAGAGATCTGAGTTTTCACAGGTGGTTCTGCAGTCTCTCAAATGCTGCTACAGAAAAACAAACTGGGAACTCTAGATGGACCTTGTTTTCATATGCTATTAATGCAGGAGCCTGGGTGACAGGATTATTGATATTTTTAAACACTTAAAAAGACCAACTGTAGCTTCTAACACAATTACATTCTGGACAGCTAGGAAACAGTACATATGCTAAGGTATGTAACTCGAGCACACAGTATCACTGTGCTTTATGGAATAATTTCAGTTCCCTATTATGTTAAAGACAATTTAATGCTGCTTTACCATGTATGCCCTTAAAGTACTCAAAAGAAAAAACACTGGGTTTCCTAGTAATTTATCTGCAAATATAGTATCTACCAAAACTACAGAATTAAACAGCAAATACCTTCACTCCTTTTAAGGAGCTTATCAGACCATACGGACAACGCATCTAGAGAGATACCATCAAGAACCAAAATCCAACAAACTGGAAGAAAACACCTGGAAGAAAGCACCCACATAGTCTTCTGAGCAGGAAGGGGTAGAAAAAGTTACCAGCTAGAAGATGTACAAGTTAGAACAGAGCTGGGGGAGGCGGAATCCTTCGTTCCTCTGCTTTTAGCCAAGCCTCACTGGCATGACGTGTGACCACTGGACCTGAAGAAGAAAGGTACTCCCAAAGCATTCAGAACTCACTTGAATCTTCAAGCTTAAGGAATGCAATCATGCAAGTCTACATAAATCCCTTAGCAGTGGGTTATCAGAAATACATTGTCTCATATTCAGTATTACAGCTGCTCTCTGGTGCACTCAAACCTAGGACACATTTCTTTTTCTCGGCCCATAGATGCAGTGCAAGAATGCTGCTACTGCATGCTAAATGGTATCATGCTACAAACAGGGGACAAATACTGAGTCATCTCACTCTTTCTGCTCAGCAGAAGACATAAAAAAATCTTGCACAGTAAAACCACCATCAACATCACACTTTCAGCAACAAACCAGCAGAGAAAGTGGTATTAAACTTTATTAAGGTTATGCATAGGAGAGATTATATTCTGTTAAAGATGTCATCCACCCTGTAATGCTGTCTTGGTAGAGGTTGTGTATGCCACTCTTCTCTTCTATCATCCCCCAAATGGTGACCTCTAGAATCTGCAGAAGGCACTGAACTGACACATTAGCTTCTAAGCACAGATGATACCAAGACATTCTGACTATCACAGCATTGCCAAAATTTACATTTGTAGCTTTTCTTAAAGATTAAGTACCTGAGGATCAGACTGCCATTTTCAGATTTCATTTAAAAATTAATCTTTATTCATCGTGGCAGCAGCAAACTGAGTCATAGCAGGCTAACAAAATACTCCAAAAATTATGGGATATCAAAAAAATCCAAGTACTTCTGAATTCTCAGTCCTCTCTCACATTGATATGCCGACACATATTGACAATTCTGCAGTTGCTTCCATCTCTGTTACAAACTGAGTCTCAAGATAGTTTGCTAACATTTTATTTAACTAACAGAACTCTGAAAACGTTCAGAGAAGTTATAATTTGAGAGTTTCACTTGCATGGTTACCAGACACATGCATGCTAAATATACTGCATGCTATCATGGCAGCAGGTCAGTTCTGCACAAGCTGCTTGGACTAAATGTCTCCTGTAAGCAACATTAAAGTTTAGTTCTGCTATAGCACATATAGGAAGAGGTTTCACATTCCTAACCATCATCTGAAGGGGAAACCTATGCCAATAGAGTACTAAGCATGCCAGTGCTACTTTAACCCACTTACTATTTTAACACACACGTAAGCCTTGCATTTATGTTATCTATACTATGAATTTTTAAGATTCAAACCCCCAAAGCTTTGTCTTACTCTTTTGCTATGAAAGTGTGAGGAAAAGGTCACAGACCATAATCTGTAATATGTGATGTCTGAGACTGATGAAATTCAAAACAATGTGTGCTGTTAACTGGGTAGGCTATTCAACTACACTTTTTTTACATTTTACCAGTTTATTAAACCAAATGAGTACACAGTAACTACTAGACCACATTTTAAATAATTATCATTGCATCCTCTCTTAACAATTTCAGAGCAGATGTTCTCTATAAAAGATACCAACATATAAAATACCCACACACTGTCTCTACATATATTGACATATATAGAAATACACACACTAGCATATAAAAAGTACAAACAAATCTGAGTTGTCAAAATTAATGGAGCACACACTAGAAATATTTTACCAACCTCTATCACATTGCTTTCCTCTGACATACTACAAAAGAGAATGCCAGCCTGGTGGGGAAGGGAAGGCAATCTCTTAGAAAAGCTGCCTATAGGCTAACACACGGAGGAGACATTTCACATCATGCGTTTCATGGCTTCAGACTGCTGCCTTGCAGAAGGCTAAAATAAAAAGGGAAAAGACTTGATCACAGAGGTCAACAGACACAGTGCCCGTATTCTGCTGGAAGAAAACACATTAATCTTTTTCTTTTCACAAGCACAGAGGAAAGCCTAACTCAAAGCACAAATACTTATCAGTAAGAGTGTAATCACTTCAGCACTGAAGTTGGAGGGGAATCATACAGACCTTTGGCAAATATTTAGGCAGCTAGCCTGCATAAGAATCTCAGGCTGTTGTTGCTCTACTGAAACCATATCCTCAGTGGCTAGTCTAAGGTTATCCCATATACCTACTTAAGCTGCAGCTGCATGTTTACTACACACTGTAAGCACATCCTGATCCTGTTCCTCTCATGCAGAAACTTTGTGAGATTGTTCATACATCACCAGCCCTCCTTTTTCCCCCGGATGGGGAACACCTGGAAAGCAGACAGAACTACCAATGAGTAACTGAGTTATCATAATAAGGATATGCTACAGGCCTACAAAAAGAACAAAAAGAGGCAAAAGTATGCTGTAATAAATTGCTGGATTTTGAACAGATGATACTTTAAACTATCTCCTTAAGAAGAGTCAATCCTTAATTAACCTGCAGAGAACAGCAGTACTTATCAAATAATACACTGACAGAAAGATACAGAATACCACATTTTTTACAGAAGAAAATTATTATAACACTTGCAATTTTAGTCACTCAAACTATCTGAAGCTTACAGTCCGGTCCTAATATATTTATCAGGTTTCATTCTGACATTAGAACTTCTGCACTAAGGGACCACGCTGGAGGCACTGAATTGCCACGAATTATTAGCAGATTTTTTTTAATGAACCAGGAGAACATTTCTATTAGCACACACAGAATATGTACTCATATAGTGTCACACATAAGTACATGTTTGAGATACTTTATCTGGTCAAATAGCAAACACAGCAGTATTCTGCCTGACAGCTTTAACATCAAATCTGGGCCATCCCTGCACTTGCAGGTTTCTATGAAGCTGCTGGTAAGAGTTCCCCACCCCCCAACCCATGAGAGCACAGAAGCTGTCACTGCAAAGAAAAAAGAGAAACACCTCCTCAAGAACCATGCTTCACCTCTGCAGAGCTGTCAAACCATGAGCCTTGCTGCATTACAATGTTCCAACTGTTTACTTCTGCTAAACTTTGCACTTCACTTGCTACTGCTCAAATATTTAAGACATTGCTTCCTTATCTTTGAATACGGTTTTTCATTGCATCATATTACTCTTTCCATCTGGATGATTTAAGAGTTAACACATTTAACGCAGTCTTATACCATATTCCTTGAACAGAGAAAACAAACACGAAAAACAAGCTACACTGATAAAAAAGAACACAGGAAAGTAATGAGGGAACAGAACCAGTAAACTTCAATCTGAAGACGAAACTAGGAAACGGGATCAACAAATATGACTTGTCTACAAACCCCACGTTTTTCATCCTTCTAATCGCATGTTTCTGACCACACCATTCAAAATGGTGCTTCCAAGTTTCCCCAATACAGCAAAAAATAAAGAAACAGCATTTGTACTGCAAGCAAATAATATCAGGGTCCTACAGAGGAAACTCAGTCTACAAATTATATGAAACACTTCCTGACTAAGAAAATAAATACTCAATACTACACAATGCACTTTAAGAAAACTTTGACCTTGTAAGAGGACTTGGAATTAAGTTATCTGCAACTGTCTGATGCATTACAAGTTACTCTTACTTCAGAAGCAAATAAAACCCTAGCAACAATAGAAATCAAAACCTACCTAACATGATTATCAGTAAAAGCATAACTTGCATAGTACAGAACTATGCAGACACTTTGGTAATTATTTCTCCAAGAGTATCAGTACATAAATGCTCAGTTTTGGAGCACCTACTTTTCAAGACCCCAGGTGGAAAAAAGGGACAAAAAAAATCTGTTGATGTGACATATCCAACTGATGGATCTCGAACTTGATTCATGAGATCATTAGAAGACGAACCAAAAATGGAAGGAAAGATATTAAGTAAGAAGGGATACCTAATGAGTAGAATTTGCAAGACTTTCTCTTTCCTCCTCAGGAGAAAAAATCTAGCACTTTCTGACAGAAAACTCATCATCTACCCAACTGGGAAGTGAACTGAATGAAAGCTGAAAAGAAATAGCAGAGAAAGACAGAAGGGGAGGGTGGTGGAAGTACTTCTGATTTACTTGCAACTATCTTTCAAAAAAAAAAAAAAACACAACACAGAAATGGAGAACCGACATCTCAACTCTAACACACTCTTCTAGATTCTCACACCAAAAACATGCGCAACACAGCTTCAGTGTTCACAATTTAAACTTCTGATTTAAGGTGTCAACTGAAGAACTGAAATGCAAGGCAAAAATGCAGCCCGCTCACTAGAAAATTATTTCTAGCATTTGATCTTCTGCATTTGTAAGTAACAAGAGCTGATGGAAATTACACTTGGCAGAATTAAGTCCCTTGTTAAAGTTAAGGCTTCTTAGAGTCATACATCCACTTGGTCAGGTCAAATTACATCATCTAACCATTACCAGCACCACAAGATCCATTTGCTGGCCAGTTCAGAGGCCTCAGTCATAGAGACAGATCAAAATGAAACAGTTTTTTTACCTCCCTTGTTTTCCTGATTTGTTGAAGGCCAATGAGCCAAAAACTTTCTTCTCAGAACAGTGGCATCATCTAGTCTGGAACTACAAGTTTCATGAAAATCTACAAACTTCACTGTAGTCCAATCACCCAAATGAAGTATCTAAACAAAAATAAGAACTCTTTTTTTAAGGATGAGTAACTTGAATTTGTCACACAATTATTACAAATAATTTCAAGCCTACTTTTGAAGGCATTTCATGCAGCAAGGCCTCCTAAACAAAAAATCTTAGTATGTTCTCACAATACACAAAAAATAACCAAACCACATTTAATTAACAAATGGGGGAAACAAGCTGGGTGGGCACTGACTGTCATTTATTTTACTGGCAACATATCACATACTTTCAGCAGTCTTCTGCTAAAGATATGAAGAAAAGCTGAAACAGGAATTCACAGCTACAAACCACACGAGACCATGTGGTAGGACGTACCCACCTCAAAATGCAGGTGCAGGTGAATAGTCATAACTGAACATATTGACACAGTTTTCTGTGTCAATATAGACAATAGACAGCAAATAGGTCTCTTAAGTTGTGTTCCCTATTAAGTAGGTCTGCCCCATTAGGTACTACAACTGAAGAGCATTTTGTGGCAACATGGATTGTCAAGTGTCAGGAATAAAAAAAGTAAATGTTTAAAGGGGGACTACAAGAAATCTGAAGACGGACTTTGTGTAAGAGCAAGTAGTGTCAGGACAAGTGGGAATGGCTTTAAATTGAAAGAGAAAAGATTCAGATTAGATATAAGGAAAAAGTTCTTCCCTGTGAGGTCCTGGCACAGGCTGCCCAGAGAAGCTGTGGCCGCCCCATCACTGGCAGTGTTCAAGGCCAGGTTGGACTGGGCTTGGAGCAACCTGCTCTAGCGGAAGGTGTCCCTGCCCATGGCAGGGGGTTGAAACTGGATGACCTGTAAGGTCCCTTCCAGCCCAAACCGTTCTATGATTTATAGGAACTACAGAGCTAAATTAAACTAGTTTAAAGGTAGCAAACATACATCTATCTACACACATCTACCACAACATAGCTTTACCATTGATCTAGGAGGGGAATTCTAGCTAAACAGACCAAAAGACTACCTTCCTGAATTTGGTCTTGAATATTTTTCCCACCGTATGTTGCTCAGTACAGTACCTTAGCAAGTCTTTCAAATGACAGTGTTACTAACATAAACTAAGGAAGTTGCTGTATAGGAAAAACAGGTAAAGGCTGATAAGCTTGTAACATATATCTAAGCACACTGCACAGAACCTATCGGATGCACACGTCTAAGGGTGAAGAGCCTTCTGGTTTTAGAAGACTTTAATATATAAGTTTTCTGAGACTAGCAAAACACGTCTATAACTCAAAACCACCTTTCAAACAAAAAACATTCAAACCATACACTCATTATTTTCCCTTATTAGCCAAACAACTCTGAGCATCTCCAGATCCAGTGGGTAGAGTACCAACCCCAAGCAGTAAGAAGGCTGCAACCTCCTGTAACAGGCACAGCAGACAAAGCACAAGAAGACAGCTGGCTGTGTGCTAAATGGGTTGGGTAGGCAAACGCTGTGTGCCTTACCCTGCCACTAAGTCCCAGGCAGAGCTCCTGTCACCTTTACCTGGAATTCCAGAACAGCATCTCAACCCATTGGTGCATTCTGGAAATTAAGAGTGGCAATGAAAGTGCAAATTGACAGCTACACTCGTTAAACACTGAGACTGAATATTTATTGTGGCTCTCAAGCAGAAATGTACAGTTTTGCCACAAATGACTGCAGACATGTTCCCTAAACAATGATAATCCAGTTAGGTTATCACTCATTTGGACAGATACATTACTTTAATTATGCTCAAATTGTCTCCTATTGCTAAAATAAAAGATAAATAATTTAATTTAGTACAGGAATACAGCAGAGGAGAAAGACAAAGACTTGGATTAAAAAGCTTAAGTGAATGCCAAGAAGAGAGAAAGACGGTTCCCTGCACACTGGGGAACCAATGGAACTCTTCAGCATTTTTTGCCAAACATGGTTTTACTTTTGTTTTGTTTTAATAGTGTTTTACAAAGTTTTGCTAAGGCAACTTGCGTACTGACTACAACACAGCCAACATGCTGCATTATAAAGGCAATAGCAAGATGTGACTAATGTGTATTAAAGAAAACACATTCCCTACCATGGGAACCCTGTTACAATTCATCACTATTTCAAGTAGTCTGCAGAAAGCCTTTCAGTTCTAGACTTCCTCTCCTAACAACCTCTCTACTAGTATTTCTAAGACATAAACATTAATAGTATAACAGTGAACAAGCACACAGGCAATGCCATCAACTTACAAGGCTTTCATCTAAATAGGTCTAATAGACACAACGAAAGCATGGTAGAAAGGATAACAGAATAACATCACCACCACTTCTGTCATCATTACAGCCAAGGATTTAGCTGGAACAATGCAATTAATTCACTGAAAAGTCACTGTTAGCACAATTAATGCGGGAGAAACAAGGAAAAAAGGAAAACCAAACCCCACACACAAAACTCAAGCATTACAAGAAATGTACCAAATCCAGTTGAAAGCTGATTTCAGCAAACATGGTTTAAAGTTTCATCAGAATAATTCTGGTGTAACAAACTGAGTCATATACTAAAATGATCCCTACACCAATCTGATGGGATGCATAGGTCTAACAGGAAGAAAAGGAAGTTCCACTTCTCAGTCTTCAGTTACACTGCAACTTCATCTGTATACGTAAGAGCACCAGCAATACCAGCAAAATAAAACTAGTTAGTTTAAACATTAAACTACACACAGGACTTGCCAAGTTACTGTCATTTACAGGAAAAGCTCAAGAAGCCTTACAGCACACATTAAGACAGTAACATACAGTTAAAACTACTTTTCCCAATTCCTGTGTGGAGGCAGTATATAAAATCCATCTGGATGCAGAACTCAAACATTATCAGGAGAAGTTGTTTTAACTGCGTCTTACAGAGTCCAAGTTAGTCTTTCAGTGATGGTCTGCAAACTCAAACTCTACCTAATAAAAGCATTTCTTATGCTTCTTTTAAGCTTACAGGTTTTTTGTGAGGTTTGAGAGATCATATATAGGACCTAAAAATGTCAGTGTAGAAGTGTTATTAGACTCCACAGCAAGAGTTACCAATCCAGGGGAAAAAAAAAAAAAAAAAAAAAAAAAACCCACAAACTTCGCCCAAAATGCATTTTAGACATTGCAATAATAAACCTACATTTTCTGCTTACAGTCAACAGCAGCCAGTATTTGTGTACCCAGCATTAGCTACTGAAGATCTGAACATTTCAGTAAATGGAGAGCTGTATCACACTAAATGCTGAAATCCATTTTTAATCAACAAAACACATAGAAACTTGGCTCATAATTTGGGGGTTTTATAAACTTCAGAAAAAGAAGTATTCTTTTATAGAAATCCAGGCAAAAAGATGTCTTTCAGAGAGTATCAACTAAATCACATCACAAGCAGCATCCTGAATGTATTGTACATCAAGTTCCTTCCCCTGCATAATAACAAGAAACAAAAAGCATTCTAATCTTGTTCAATATTGTAGCAACTACAAAAACACCTGCAGCACAAGCTCTTCCAAAAACTACACATTTTAAATGCAAAGCTCACCCTTCAGAATTAATACACCTACAAAGATCTTTTTCATTAATATATGCAATCATTTCCTTGCCCACATTTGTATTTTTGTCTATGATGGAGGCAAAAATGAAAATTGAAAAGGACAACAAGACTATTACAGAAAACAGTCAAACCCAGATACACAGTCCAAAGTAAGTATACATTCATGGTAAGACACTGATGTCTGAGACCAGATACACTCAAAGCATGAAATAAGAGAGTCTAAAGTAAGATGAGGTTCATTCTCAAGTATAAAAGTTGATAAACTGAGTCAGATACAATCTACAGACATGAACAACCTAAGCAAAGGAACACCCTTGAAACTGACTTCTGTACCTTCCTTCCACTTTTCATTTCAACCAAGATACAAGTAAAGCTGTTTTCTAGATACTTTAATTGACTGCTGTCAAAATCCTGAAGGAAAACATCTCTAAATCCTAGCACAGGTGCACTAGAGCATTCATCTTCAGGATCCAGCTATGTCTTCAAAAAATTCTTACCTACTCCTTCCTTTCTCCCCTGAGCCAAACACTGACACGCCTCTGCAGATGCACTACCTGAAACCCAATGTCTGGGCTGGCTGCCCCTTTACTGGTCCCATATTGCTAGCAGATCAGACTATTTTAAGATAAGCTAATTATGCCAGTGAAGTACCTTACAAGACATTAAGCAGAAGAGATCACAAAGAATTAAAAGCAGTGAAGTAAAAGTAAGATAGAAGCAAGAACTGTGATCTCAGCTATTCAAGATGAGAAGCCTGGAGGACTCCTCGTCAGATTGCAACTCCAAATTTTAGTCTGTACTTACTTTCTCCAGCTTCTAACAGTTGCAACAAGTACAAAAGAAACCTCACATGAAGGGCTGTCTTCCTTACACCTTCAGAAAATTAGTCATTCAAGCCTTAGAATAACATACCAACATCTCTGTGGCTTGCTTGTAGGCACTATCTACAGGGATGCAAAACAGCTACAGAAACAAATACAGATGCCCTAAAAGAAACATATCTGAAGAAAAATCCTCAGATTTTCTGTGTAGCAAAACTGCTGCACAGAAAGTTTTCAAGAAGTTTATCAGGGTCTTCATCTCATTAATTTTTCATGAAAGGAATGCATGATGGAGAAGCAGGTTGAAACATCTTTTCAGAACTAGTCAGCCAGTATCTTCAGGAACACTGTGATAGGTTGCATTACTGAGCAACTCAGCCTTAAAAATACCACATTAAAAAAAAAATAGGATCCAGAAAGTCCTCAATGAAACAGGTATGAGCCTCGCGGGGGGGGGGAAAGAGGTGGGAGAGGGAACTTTAGAGATATTTATTAGCATCTTTAAGAACAAAAGATATTCCCTCTCCTGTTCCTTGGGGTGGGAGGTGTGGAGGGTAAGATGAGATACAGGGGAGATTAGACACTAGGTGTTAGAAAAATCTAATGGCTCCTAGACAAACAGGTTTTATGACTTTCTTTGATGCAAATAAGCTCCCGCTCCCCAACCTCCAGAACATACATGTAAGAGAAGCAACTGCTGCCCAAAACTATGTATGATTATGATCCAAAGTCTGACAAGGGAAAAGCAGAAGACAGCTGCAATGACAAACCATTGAGCTCCTACTCTAGATTACAAGAGTCAAATCCAGAGTACAAATACTGCATAGTCAATTCCCTGAACAAAATCCCCAAACTATTAGAGTTTTGCAAGCAGCATCCTGACTACACTCCCTGGCAGGAAGAAATCACAAATATTCTACACAACTATCTTCCCATATGCTGACAAAAAAAGTATCATCAGAATGAAGCCCTATTTCACTTTGTTCTGCTGAACAAATGAATCCTAGCCTAATATGACATTGAGATCAAATCAAATACATTAAAAGCAGAGCAAATTCAGAAATTGAAGGCAGAGTTTTACATCACCATACTTTTATTTTCATAAAATTAAATAAAAACACTTAGAAAAATATTGTTATTTACTGATAGAAGACTAAAGCATTATCTATGAGGGCACTAAAATCTTTAAGGCAGCACTGTCTATTACTCACAGCTTTCTAAACCTACTTTTCTAATAAAATGAGCTTTACATGATCACAGCCTATTCTCCCTCATTAACAGCTTTGTTTAATTGGCTGGTTTCAACCAAGTGCAACAGTAAAAGTGCCAATTATTTTTAAGACTTTATAAAAGTGCTGCAGTTTGTGACCGGGCGGCTGCTCACAGCCCCTGGGCAAAGCGCCTGACCTGCAGCGACCAGTGTGGCAGCAGATCCTGCTGATCACTCAAGCAGTCAGCAGTACCTGTACTCAGTCGAGCCACTAGGGAACTAGGAAGCTTGTGAAGGTACTAAGAGAACTTATGAGCAATGCCCTGGATAGGGGGGCTACTCTGAAAGATCAGAGAATAACGGAAGAGTTGAACAATAAGTGAAATGGAAGTTCTCTTAAGATTTATTACTTGCAAACCCACTACTTTACTATTAGCATTCAGACTGTTTTTAAATTTACATCCACCATTCCTCCAACCCATATTTTAATATCATATACTTATGATATTGAAAATATGGTATTAAAATGTGATATTAAAAACAGGCTATAGTACACAGAACAAAAATTTTCATATACACTTTGCCTTTGTTCTTCCCTCTTCCCCGTACCATGATTCATTTCTCCTCAATGACCCAGCCATAAAGATGGAATCCTTTTATCTCATGCAATCACACTGGTTATGCTTGCCTAGAGCCAATCTGAACAGGACAGGCTACAAATTCTTTAATGACTTCCATCTCCTCTTAGACAAAATCAGAAGGTGCAAAGAAAACACCCAGCAAACCCAAAAGCACCATGAGTAACATCAAGATGGTTGCAGCCTAGGCTTGTTCTGAAGCATTTCTTCAGCCATGTAACAGGACCGGATGGTTCTGCTCATTCAGAAGCTCAACCAGGACCCCAAGTGCTGCACAAGCATGTCTGGATCACCAGAGGGTGCTGCAGGGGCTCGTAACATGACTACGCATGAGATTTGTGCTTGGATCACAACCTAAGAGGAGGAAAGTCCTTTTCAGTTTTTTCTTTTACCTGGGTCTCTTGGCAACCCCGGTATTTCATTCCCCTCCAAAATCACCTCTTCTCAAGTGAATGATTCTGTTACTTTGCAATAGCCTGTGGTGCAAGTTTTATAAAAGCCCCTTGTGCTGACTCACAACTATAAAAACAAGCTGTCACCACCAGGCTTAACTTGACAGTAGAGTCCATCTCCTCAGTAAAAACATATGGGGAACCTACAAATGAAGAGAAAGACTGCAACCCAGTGAACCAGAGAAGTCTCAGATATAGGGTATGCTGTAAGTATCTGCAGAAAGACTTTCTGAAGAGCAGCTAGTGGGATAACAGTGGGTTATCAGGCTACACTACATCTGACTGTGAATCTATGTCTCCTATGTAGGCAAGGTTGTAATAAACAAATTCAACCAGGAGTCACTAGGAGTATCTTCAGACTAAGACAATAATAGTTACAATTCTGAACTCTCCCATAGTCCACTTTCATCTCCTGAACCAGTCATTAGTCTTTTAAAAGTACTTTCCATTTTGCTTAAAGCATCTAAATAATTCCAGTATTCAGGAACATTGATAATTTGTTTTAAATTCCAGACCTTTCAATCATTTGAACATCACACTTTACTAGTTCCTTGAAGCTACTGAATTACCAATGATAGAAACATTGATGAAAAGCACCTTCTTTTTTCTTTTTGTTAAGCAAAAATTATTTGAAAATTGCCTTAGGATAACTCTGGTTGTTTCCCCTCTCCCCTTAAATTTCAGCTCATGTTAAACTCATGACAAAGTCTGGGGGATTGCTCGAATTCCGCTGTCCTTCACTGAGAACAACTGCTCTGCGTTTCTGTCTTTGTAATACAGATTTGGTAAAACATTTTTTAGATTTCATTTACTTCAATTCAGAATTTCCCATTTCTTTTGTGATGGCTACTCATGTTAGCCATTCTCCTATTGGTGACAAAGAAAACAACAGCTACTTAAAACTCAGTATTATTCTTTGATACTCAGCAATGTTATTACATACTCTACATACTCCTTGTGAATTTTCCATTTGCAATAGTAACTAGAACTTCCACAAATACATCCAGATTCCATATCTCCAATATCCAGTGAATACCTGCCTCTACCTCCTGATCACATCTCTCTTCAGTCATCCATGATTTTGTCTCCTCCCTTAAAGGAGGAGTTCTAATTTAGTGCTTCCTACTGGAAACCATTAATACTTCAGCACTTTTTTTCACAGTTGAGCCCAACATCTCTCAAAGCAAAGATCTTCATATTTCAGTGACAAGAAGACACCATCATTTGGCATGCTATTAACAAAAAAAGAGAACAACAAGAGGACAAAACGTACCACCACGCAGACCACAAAAGCCCTAACACTCCAAGAGAAACACAGGAGGATATTAAGGAAGGTGCTCAGAGAAAATCCTTCTTTCTGCGCTCAAAAGCTTCAAATCCCAAAAGCCAGCTAGCGAAAGGTAATGTGAATCATCAAACTGAGACTAACAAACATAATTTAACATCCTATAGGCTCAAAAAAACTAGCAAAACATGCTTCCCCTTTCTGCACACCTCAAGTGAAATGGGGTATTCTCTTGACGTACCTTTTTTTTTCCCCTCTTTCACCCTGAAACCATGGAGCTTCTGAGTGTACATTTAAGACACCTGAATAGCAGTTAAAACCTCTTATCACATCATAATCATTTTAAGAGATTCAAGGAAAAATAAAAACAGACACTGAAAGTTTATTACTCTCACTGCATGACAAGATAATACAAGTACAGTGATGATGGATCTTCCCATTTTCTCAAATATTCTCAGAAGACTCAGTGCTTTGAAAGCTCACACTAGAAAACCCAATGTTTTTTAGCTGCTACATACACCAACTTATTAACAGTCATTCTTGTGAGCTCACAGTTTTAAAACAGGATGCACACAGTCATATCAGGAAGAGGGCAGCTGCTGTGAAGGAACGATACCAGAAACAAGATGGCCTCACTGTTGATAACCTCAGACAATGTTTCTATGCAAGGTTCCGAAAAGAAGTAAGATGATCAATTAAATACAATTAAAAACATTGGGAGAAAGATGACCACTTTAGAACACTGTCACTTTGTTTGATAGATCTGAGTAAATAAAATCCACAACTTGTTCCTCCTGGACTCAAGAACTACACATACATCTATGTGATGCTAAAGGAGAAAGTCATCTCACCCGACACCCTTCAGCAGTTTCTGTAATGGACACTGCCAAGCCACATCTGTTCTGCCCTTTATGAGCCCTCATCTTTCTGTACATGTGTGTACCTACAAGTCTCCAAAGGTTCAACCACTTGCTTACTTTCTTCTCCTACAATTGTTTGTATCTTTTTACATTTAAAATAACCTCCCTATGCATCATAAGACATAATAAAGCAGTCTCCCTGAATTCTCTCATCTCTGTATGCCAGTATCTTCAATAAATGTTTAACAGTATAGCCACAGCACAGCTGTTATAGATGTGCTTACATAATTACACAGCTAAATGTTGAATAATTTATCCCCTCTTGACATTTCAAACATTATTAGTGATCACTGAAGATTACAAGATCAGGCCTGTGTATATTGGTAGAGCACTCAATACTCACACTGACCACAGCTTGCAAATATTACTGCAGGTATCAAGATGACATACTCTCACAGGTCTATGGTTAGCTTTCAAACAATAAAAATAACATTAATCCAATCCATGAAAACCTGAATTACAGTGTTAGAAGCAATCTGGCTTTCAAATGAAGACAAGTTTCAAAAACACTTGAAAGGATTTTAAGTAACTGAAGAAAACCTTCTTCCTCTCTATTATCATAAAAGTATAAGCACAAACGCAGCCATTCTACACCCCACTCTTTCAAGTGATTTCTGACTACCACAATGAAGACAACACATTTTGCTCCTGGTTATTTAGCTCTTTATTAGGGGAAGAAAAATAAGGTAAAAAAAACACAGTCAAAGATGCTTTGTCATCAGTGCCTGGTACACAGACACATAAAGCAAGCCCCTTTCCACAACTATGCTTAATAAATCCTAACACTTCCTTTTTATCTTAGTAGACTTAAAACAGGCATGCAACAATACTTAGTAGCTACTAGTGAAATCCAGCTGAGCACAAAGCAATACAGAGCATATTTTTATGTCTTTAGGTTGGCCCAACAGGACTTTGGCAGAATTCAAAAGCTCTTTAGGGACAGAGACAAATAGGACTGGGAGACCCACCTAATTAAGCACCACTAACATGTTGAATATAAAGTAGTTAATTTCCTGAAAAATAATTCAATTAATCACACTCTTATTAAGAAGGATGTATTTTCTTCTCATCATATAAGCACACTTGCGCTAACACACAGGGAAAAAAAGCATAGTGCTTGCTGTAGAAAAGGTTCTATATTGCCCTGCATCTGAATTCTGAGGAAAGAAGACTGACCCCAAAATTTTGCTGTTTTTACCCGACAGTCATTCCTGCCAAACTCTTCACTGCAGACTGAGATTACAGATAAAAGGAGAAAGGAAAAAGATTACCATAAATACAATTTAAAATATTCCAACTCCGTGACTATTTTGGCAGGGGGGTGGAATGAAATCTCAGGAACAAAGTTTCCTTGCACGCACACTTTAGTGACAAATGGAAATGAGTATACAGTAACATGTTCCTAAAAAGATTTGAGTTACAGCCATTAAACAAAAACTGAAACAAGACAGTTGATGAACAAAAATCACTCCCTTAATATGGAAGAGAAAAAAAAAAAAACAAAAAA
>NDXB01006416.1:75533-110503 GCA_002631895.1 Agapornis roseicollis | reverse complement strand
TTGTCATTCAAAAGGAAAAAAAAAAAAAAAAAAAAAAAACCAAAAAAAAACCAAAAAAAAACCCAAAACCAAATTCAGGACTTTTAAAATTATAGAGGAGTAGCAGATGTTCTGCAGCTTTTGCCACACAAGTTCTCCTTCAGAGGGAAGGAGGGTCTATGAATCAGGTTTAAGAATAAGGTTTCTTAAAATCTCAGGCCAGATCAATTCCTAACATTGTTCCATTTACAATGGTGGAAATACTTTATGAATGAAGATTTTGTAAAGGACTTCTTACTGCAACAAAACCAAATTGTACTCGCAGTGTTTCAGGATGGGAACTTGCATTGGAAACAAAGGATAGGAGCAGGGGGGACTCCCACCTAGGGAGCAGGAAATCAGAGAGGAGCAGATAATGGTTCCATTCCACTAACACTCTAGGTAACCCTGTTAACCCAATGATGACCACTTCAGTACAGACACAGCCTTTCACTCTCAGAAAGCTGGCTTGGAACAGACTCCCCTGACCTCCCCGTCTGAGGCTGGAACTATTGCTGTTACACTGCTGTTTGCCCCTGGTATTCCACTAAAGACAGATTTAATCAAGAAAAGGTTTCCTTATTTTAGTTAAGTCCAAATTGCCTGACAATGCATGAATTAAAATCACTCAATCCATTTCATAAACTGCCCTCTGTAAACCACTAGTATTTCCACATCGTTATATGGTACATTCAGCAATCTGATTGCCTTGGGAATATTTGTTTTTCCAAAACTTGTGGCCAAGGTACATAAGATTAGATCAGACACAGCTTGTCTAAGAATGCTGTCATGTGGGTGTACAGTACAGCTGCCAGGTTTGAGTTACAGGTAAAAGTTCTCTCTCAAACTTTTCCAGCCAGGGGCTCAGTTATCTGAAGTTGTCTGTTGCAGCGTTTGGCACTTTTCGCTTGCTTTGCTCTTGGCCTTCTAATACTGGAGGATCAACACGGGAAGTATTTGTATTGTGCACCTCACCAACTGCACGCCTGATCCTTACATCAGCAAAACTTGGGATGTTTTCTAGGTCCTCACAATGACAGAACACAAGTTTCCCCGGGATTCGCGCTCTTCTGCTGGGATTTTCTCACCATTCCGCATGTTAACATTAACCAACAGCTGGGTTTAAGAGATCTGATATAAATAGTAACATCATGCTGCGAGCAAGCTTCTTGGAAAGTAAAGAAAATATGTTATTTAATGCACTCTGACATTTGCCTTTCCCCCCTTTATTCCTAAGATGCATTTCTGTAAACACCCATAATGACAAATGTAAAGAAGCTGACTTCTTCATGTAGACATAACAAGTGCTGCCCTGAGCCCAGGAGATGATACCCAGAACAGCTTACCTCTCCTCTCAGCCAGACAGCTGGCAAATTCTGTGCAGTAGGAAAAGGACTCGGAGCATGGATGGAAATTCCTGCTTCCAACAGCATTCAAGATTACAACCTTTGGTATTTTATTTTCTTGGTCTCTCTGTGTTGCTTCAGAAACTTCCTGCTTTTGCCATATCTTTCCATTCATTAAAACTGCAGCTTGCAATTAAACATTCTGACATAACATAGCTGAAATTTTTTGGCAGCAGCCTTAACCAGAGGTTTTCAGAGTTTCCTGCAGACGGCTTTAAATTCTCGTATCCTCATGAATGCTCGCCACCTTCTTTTAATAACTTGAAAAAAAATCAGCCTCTCTTAGGAACTTCATTGTTTCTGTATTTCCCCAGCACTCATTTACTGCTTTCAGAAATGTGTCATGCACATGTATATTTATAGAGAGAGCAAAGTGTACATATGCACGGTATAGTTTGACATCTTATAGAGAACACACAGATTGCATAGCAGATCTAAAGAAAAACAGTTACATTCAGTGTTTTTGTTATTAGAATGTACTTTTCTCCTCTGATGGCATTGTATTATTTCATCCCTCAAAAAAACCCAACAATCGTTATTTACCATGTTATTCCAAAACTGCAGGCCTTCATCTGATAATGATTTTGTAGCTTTATGCACACTATGTCTGTCAGATATTGCAACACTAAACTACTATTTTTATTCAACAAAGTATTTCTTAGGTAGATCTTGCCCTTTTTCCAAAGAGCTAGAAATCACTTAAAAGGATTTTAAAGTTACCTGCATTCTTAAGGTATAGAATATATTTTATCATTTGGAGACCTGAGCAAACACTGCTTGCCATTATCTTAAATATAGATTCAAAATCGATTTAAAGAGATCTTTTTAAATTTTCAAACTGACCTTAAAGTCTTTCTTCTTCTAACATTACCTGGCAAATAAATTCTTAAAGGGATATTACCAACTCAAGAACTGTGGTTTATTCTGGAAAATTTTCTAAGGTATTAAAGAGAAAATGTCTCCTTTTTACTCTAAGTTTAATTTCTATATTTGACAGCAGTATGTGTGGTCAGTATCCCATGCTGTTAAGAAACAAAAGGGACAAAAATAGATATAGGAGACCATCTTTCCATACCTGGAAAGACTTTGAACTACTTTTTAAAGTAGATTTGAAGTTGATGGGGCCTCTTCAAGTAACAAAAGATTCATGGAACTCTTAAAAGCCAGATGACTTGCACACAGCACCCTCAGCTCCCACTGCAATCAGTTAGAGCTGCTCTTAAAATGTAAGTATAAGCATTATTTTTCCTGCATTTACCTGCTTCACTGTAAATGCCACTGACCAAACTGCACATGTGAAAAACAGCTTTTATTGCCCTGACCTTGTAAGCTTCATCCCCAGAGCCCACAGTGGCTGTTATAATATGTAAGGCATAACACAGAAATTTCAAAGCAGTTAACTTAAGAAATAAAGTTTAATTCTTAAGCTTAAGCAGTTTATAAGGTACATTTTGGGCCTATTGTAATGGACTCCAGACTCCCTCAGTACAAATATGTCACTGGTGTATTTCCCATTGTTTCCTTTGGGGGTACACATAGGATGATCCCCCAGCATCCCTCTTGCCCCTTCAACTAAAGGCAAAAATGCCATTGACCTCTGCTAAACATTTGCTTTTGTTTGGAAAATAAGTTTAAAAATCCAACCAGAGTGTTCACATGGATCAACTGGTGCACATTTCAGAGTTCTGTATCTGAACAGGCATTTGTTAAGGGCTTTATGGTTTTCTTGGCTGTGATTTCGGATTATTGCATACTTTCTCAACCCTTTACTAAAAATATGCTCAGTTCTAACCATGAAATGCGGCAGCACATTTGTTGCAATCTCTGAGGATGGTTTCTTATCTGTCAAACAGTTTAGAAGACAAACTGGCACTGAGACAGCTCACCTGTTTTCCGTGGTTACTTACTTGAAGATAAACTACTTCACAGACCCTGCTGTAGCATCTAGGACAAGTGTTTTGAGACAAAGCTCTGATACACGTATAAACAGGTCACCTCATCCTAAAATGCCATTTCATTTCCAAGCCAAGCCAGCTGGCTTTGGACAGAAAGTTCTTTTCTACTTGCGTGGGCAAACTTTATCGCCTTCCCATCCTTTTTCTCTTGCTGTCACATTACTGCAGAGGTGGCGGTGGCTGATAGCAGAGTGAGAAGCAGTGTTCAAAATGTGTCCATGTTAGCAGAGATAATAACGCCTGGTCCTGCAGCCATGTGTTGAATCAATCCGTGTGATCTCACATAACCTAATCAAATGTCTTCCTTTTCATTATATGGAAGTAGAGAAAGATTAACGGAGATTGAGTTCAAGATACTGAATAAAAAGGAAAAAGCATACAAAGTTATGGTGTTTGATCCTGTGTTTCACTAACCTCAGTTATCACTTGAACTTTTCTATCTTTCATTTCAGTTTAGCAAATCCTGTTGTGCTCCTTGTTGGAAAGGAGCAAATTTCTCCTTAGCTCTCCCACAGGGATGAAGTAAGACAACTAGTGTTATCTGGAAAGAAAGCTGAACGTTTGGGATTGTTGGGTTTCTTCTATTGTTTGTCTTGGTTATTTTTTCCAATGCTTCTTAAGAAAAATACAAGTTCATTTTTCAATTGGACTCTAAAATGAAGGGTCCTCAAGCTTCTCCATTACATATTGCTTTATGAAGGCAATGGAAAGTCTCTTACTAATTCAAAGATCTGGCCTGCAAAAGATTTGAACTAAGCAGAGTAAACTAAGCAATAGGTACAGTTTAACTGGTGTAGAAGTAGTTTAAATGTTTTGCTACATTTTAGCAGAGCTGAACTGTTCTAGACTAGGTTAAAACCACTATTGTAATGGAAGCCAGGCTCTGAATTTGCTGTGCCTTCACTACACCTTCCCCCTGGGCAAAAGAGGACGAGGCTACCTCAAATCATCTAGCATTTCCTGCAGGTACGTGCATGGTAAAAGCTGACACACAAAGACTTGTTATCCCCATGCCAATTTGTCCACGTGTCCATATCCATAGTTACACTTCTTTATGTAACACCAGTTTAAAATGATACTTTCATGGTCTGAATACATGACTGAGTGATCTCATTCATGTCCTGACATGCTTGACAACTTACCATGTATCAACTGAGCCATGGTAATTGACCATGTGTGTTTGCTCTTAGCCTGTGGCCATCTCAGATGGAAGAAACCAGTTTAGAATTTTCCTTTTCTTGGCCCTGAGGTTAAGCTGACACACTAAACCTCACATTTGCTGCAGGCTAAAGCAAGGCAAGCTGCAGTTACCGTGCCTCAACTGATGTGTGCTAACTCGTTCAGTTGCTGGAACTGGACAGCATGCCTGAGCTGTTGGCTGAAATGGGATAATTGTGGGCATAAATCAGGTGTTAGTTCAGCTCAGTGCAAGCCAATTAGGAATGGATTGAAGGTAAATAGACACAAATCACTCTTAGTGCAAAACAAAAGTGGCTATCCAGCACTAGCTCAGCTAAATCCAATACAGCTTAACGGAAAGACTTTCAATTAGCCATAAAAAGCCAAAAATCTTCTGTGCATTGTGTAGAGTGCTTGCATTCACTTCAGGCATCAAATCAACCAGACACATAAAACAAAGAAAATGAGCCAAATTCACTGTGTGCTCTGCAGACAATGTAGAGAGAGGGACAGAGGTGGCTGTGAAAGCAGCAGCACGGTCTCTGACTCTCCTAGCAGATTGGTACACTCTAATTTTCAGTTGCAAACTGCTGAAGGCAAGAATGGGTATTCTGCCTTGTCCCAGAAATGTGCACTCTGCCATCATCTAATAATGAGGACGTAACAATGATAACACAACCCTGGTAAAAGTCGATTAGGAACAAACGTGGAACAGCTGAGTTTGTTTTCGTTCCTTGAGCTTGATGAAAAGTATTAAGGATCAGAGGATGATATCGATATTGAAAAGTAATTCTAGATTTCATAAATTTTAATAAACTAAGTGTTATTAGAAATTCAATCTAGCCAAAAAAATCCTTAATAAAAAGCAAATAAAACTTGATTCTCTCAAATGGCGTCACCCTTCTATGTTAGAAACTGTTACTGAACTCAGGGAAGCAGAGTTGGAATTAGTCATATAGGGACAATTCTTCAAATCCTTTACCAATGGGAGATAGAATTGAATGAAGGAATCTGGCCCCCTAGTTCCCACTTCCTGGCTGAGTTATCTCTTCTAAGAAATTCTTTTATGGAGCATGTCCGTGGGAAACTAGTCTGAATTCTTTGTGTTGTGTGAGATTTTAGAAGACTCTGTTATGGATCAGCATCCCATGAGGGAGGATACAAAATGCATATGCACAAGAAAGTGATAGTCTTGCCCCTGCAACATACTTCATAGTTCTAATAGGCTGTGCCTCAAATTTATTCCTATGTGGCTGTTGAGAACCAG
The DNA here is from genome assembly GCA_002631895.1 of Agapornis roseicollis. Lineage (NCBI taxonomy): Eukaryota > Metazoa > Chordata > Aves > Psittaciformes > Psittacidae > Agapornis > Agapornis roseicollis. The sequence continues at coordinate 104,678 of NDXB01006416.1, read as the reverse complement.
TAAGGAGTCATTCTGTAGCCTGTGGGAAGAAATGCAGCCTTTCTCATGGCTCATCGATCCAAGGTAAAAATACATTGTCTTCCACGCTATGGGACTCGTGCTCCAAGTGCCTTTTGCCGTGGCATGAATTCTGTTCACTGGGGTTTTTTTCCCTTTCTGAGCAGTACTGTAGTCACACTGCACAGTTGCAGCAGACCACACATTTTGAACACAGGAAAGAAAAAAGCATATTATCGTCAAGATAATTGAGTGTTGGAAAGAAAGTTGCCTCCAGCACTTTGTCCAGATTAAAATCTCAATCAGTACCATTATCTGGGAAGTATCTGCAGTGACACGCGCTAGCTACGCATCCCAGTCAGCAGTCTGACCTATAGCATTTGCAGAAGCTTTAGCAATTTCTTTAATACCCCTTACAAGTCCTCCATTTAGTCAAAAGCTGAAATGCTGCTCTTTGTGCAACAGAAACTTCTAAAACAGCAGATTGAAGTACTCTGTGTAAATTGAGCAATTTCTGTTAACACATGTCGACTAAACCAGAGCTGCCAATCAGCCAAGCTGCTGCTCTGTGACAACAAACATCTGAGGTACTGGAGCTTGAAGTTAATCGAAGTTATTTATTTTATCATGCAGAACTAAGCCATCACCCATTGCTCTCGCAGACGTGGTTTCCACCTTCCCCCTCACCCAGAGCACACATGCTCTCTTCTTCAAAAGATAAATTTTATGTACTTAGCCTTAGCATTAACCTTAAAAATTCAGCTATTATAGTTGATGTTTATTCTGCCTGTGGTACCAAGTTATGCACACAAGCATAATTCGGGGATCACTGCAGAAACAAAACCCAAATTACAGCTATAGTTAATTCAAGCCCAAGCACTTTTGTTTGTATAAACATGAAGTAACCTCAAATATAAGAACTGTAGCTAATTCCATTCTCCTCTCATCATGTTAGTGATCTGAAAGGTTCCTTCAGAGGATTATTATTTAAGAAGTGGCTCAATGGAAGAGTAATTAGCTTGAGAGTGTAGACAACAAGAGTCACAATTGAGGCGATTAGCAACTGCAAAGCCATTTCCCCAACACCATTTTCTGTACCCTACCACCAGGTGAGGTGTTTTTCTGGTGCACGCTTGTGCTCCCCCATCACCAAGAGTGAAATTATGATTCAGCTGCATTGCTATAAATTTGGACCAGTTCCACCAACTGTTGATACATTGCCTCCCAATGCCCTGGGGATGCCCGTTACACTGCCTGCTCTGTGGGGCTCCTTCTAAACAATGCATAGCTGATCCCTTTCTTCATACCAGCTTGCTCATGAGCCATGAGGTGGCATAATGGATCCAACTTCCTTCTGTGTCCTGAAGACTTTGGCTCCAGTCTTGCCTGCTTGCCATGAGAAGGCTCCAAAATAAGAAGCACATTCAAGTCTGCTCCCTTCTCTTTAGTCTTCCTTTTAGTGCTTTACTTTTATCACAAAGCCAGGATTATGCACTTACTGTTTATGGAAAAGATAATTTATGTACTGTCCTGAAGATTTCCTGATGTTTGAGCTTTTCTCAACCAATCTGACTTTGCACCTATAGCTTTAGGTGCTTCTGACAGCTCCCTTTTTTCCCCTCATTGTTTTGGCTGTTAGTTTTAACACTGCTGACACAAACAGTGCATCTCAAAAGGCATCTTTCCTGTGGGCTCTGTTTATTCATTAATGTGGCTAAGTGTCATCTGAAGTCCCGGGTGACAGCTAGCTTTGCTTTAGATTGTGGCATTCCCCTATATGATTTATTGTATCTGAAGGAGAGCACAGTTACATCTGTAGGAAAGCGAAGAAGACCCATGGGAAAAGGGGAGTTTGTTGGAGTTCTGGCTGAGAGGGGGACTGGGAAATTTGACATTTAGGTTCCTACACAAGATGTAATTTCCAGCTGAATGGCTCAGGCACTTACAGGGCTTCACTTTGGCCCCAGCTGCGCACTAAGTGCAACCGACATCTCTCTTAAAAGCCACTCACAGCAACCTGCCTTGATGTGACTGTTTTGTTTTCAGAAAATAGCAGGGAGAAAGTTGCTTTAGTAGCTGATAGCCCACATGAACTGGTCTGGAGGGTTTGGTCCAGGTGGCTCAGAAAGGAATAGAAGTAGCTAGGAAAATGGCAGATGAATCTGACAGCTTGCAAATAAAGTTTTACTGGAAACATTTCCCACTGAGTCAATGACTGTGTAGTTTTCGGTACTGAATTATTGGTACAGTCCCAGTTCTTGCCAATGAATCACATTCTCCTCAATTCAGGATTAATCAACATGTCATTTAGATGTATTCTCAGACAATAAGCACTATGATAAGGATGTCAAACTATTTTAGGTCAGACTGTTTTCTATTTTTAGCTTTTCTATTCCATTTTAGGGCTAATGCCTCAAATTCAGAAAAGGCAATTGTTACAAGATACGAACAGAATCGCAACTCCATGGAGGATCAGTGAGAGTTGTGCCATTGACTCTTATGCGGCCAGGATTTCACCTGATGGGTCTGCTTTGATTAAAGCTTCATCCCTCAGTAACTGAGACAGTTACTCAAATTCCTGCTTTTAAAATGCTTTATGATCCAGAAATGTTACAGAAAGGGAAGCATAAGAGCAGGACAGGGGGGATACGTGGTTTTGAATGAAAGGAAAAGTGGTCTCTGATTCACTGCACCATGATACTGCCTAGTACATGGTATACTGCATTCTTAGTGGTTGTTGTGGATCCTTGATATCTTATGTATCATTCTAAGATAAACAAGACTGGATTTTGTGTATGTACTTACATATAAATACTGCTGCTTTCTTGTATTATACTTAGGATGTATACAGATGCACATCTATGTACACACACAGAGTGCTTCCTTCATTAACATTAAAGAATAGCATATGGTGAAATTTGTTAAGTGAAGCAGCCTTCAAAATGAAGACAATAAAGAATTTTAGGGAGAAAAAGCCAGCAAAGGCATCCATCCAAAACAGAGACAGCCTTTATTCTGAGTTGGACTGCACAAACACATCACATGCGCAAGTACACCCTCCTCACAGCTCAGAATTCAATGTGGACAATCAGGTGTGACATTATACAGCTCCTGAGAAACTCAGAGCCAGTGATGACTGAAATCAAACCCTCCCTGTCCATAACGAGTCACTGCCATCTAAAACAGAAGAGAAACTCTGGGTATACCTACAAACAGGGATAGCCAACTGGAGGCCCACAGAATTTGGATGAAGCTCATAAATCAGTTTTATTTGGCCACCGAGAAGCTGGCTGGCTCTGAGGCCAACCATGTGGTATTGCTCTTCCTGCCTGGGGCAGGTTGCACAGTGAGTTCTGTCTGCCTGATCTTCATGGGGTCAGCTAATGTGCCCTATTGAAAAAAAAAACCAGCTTTCCAAATCCTATGCAAGTTGGCTGTCCTGGCCTACATGCCCTTCTGCATGCAGATGAAAACTTGCTTCACTCATGGTCTAGAGCTGGCCACAGCCCTGAGCTCAAGCTAATATCCTGCCTCTCAGCAGGCCACAGTAATTTGGGCATGTAGCACATTAGCTGCAGCTACATGGCTTCTGGTTCTCTTGGCCAGAGGCCAGAGTAAGCTCGTATCTGCCTTCAAAAGACCATGTAGACATCGCTTATGTAGCTGCTAGTCAAAAGACCTATGATAGGAGTGGAAAAGTACTGCTCTTGCACAGTGGAAAGCAGGAGCAGAGCTTGTGCTTTTCAGTCTCTCAGTGCCTCTTCCAAGTCCCAGGGATCCTTACTTCCGACCAAGACTACAGAGCCTGATTAGATAGGCCTAAAAGGCAGCGAGTTCTGCCTTTGCCAGCATGCACCAAACACACAAATGCCCACGCGGCACATCACAAAGTACCTGCCTGCTTGAGATTCAATCACTCAAAACCCTGCCTAATTTCTCATATTAAGTCTCCTAATCTCCAGGCTATCATTCCTTTTTAAACTGCCCCATTGATTTAGTAGGGTCTTTAAAAAGAGCATTAAAATTATTCCCCCTCTGCAGTGCAGTTCTGGTTCATTAATTACTTCACATTACCAACATAAAACTTGTAAAGCGAGAGAAAATTGCAGCCCTCACTTGCAATTGCTATCACATTTTGTGATCCCGGCATTGGGGACTGGCTGTACTCTGCAGTTACAGCCCCTGCCCCCAATGCTCACTGCACAAACACACTCAGAGTCACTCACTGCTTTGAAAATAATTACAACCCCACGTTGTGTATTGGGGCTTTTTACACTCTGCTCATAAGAAATCTCTTTGAAGCTGTAACTGTATGAGTACCAATCAGCTTTTAGGGTAATTTTGGATTCTCTTTAGGCATTTTCTTTCCTCCTTTCTCCATGGCTGTTCTGGTCTCTTTGCTCAGCCATGCAGCATTCCTCTCCTGTGTATACAAGTAATAAAAAAATGTATTTTGTTTTAGCAATCCACCAACACTGCAGATTAAGTGATGGCTCTCTTCATCTGTTAAGCATTTTGAGCTGGACTGGAGATAACAAGCATCAGAGCTACATCCTCATTGACTGTACTTAACTGTAATCCACAGCAGAGGTGGATGGCACCTCTCCCAGGTGTGAGAGCACACGAGCCTTGACCCTGCGCTGAAGGGAACACAAACAGGTATTGAAGACTCCAGTGCATAGCCTGGGTGCAGAACTGCTGTTCCACATCGAGCCCATACACTGGGGGATTCTCCTCTCCAGCTGCTGCACAGACCCTCTGCAGAAACACCAGCCACCAAGGCTGCGCTTGCCACAGCTTGCCTTCACCTCTCACTGCAGTTTTCCATGGTCTCCAGCTTCTTCCCTTCTACATCTCACCCTCTAACCGGGGCGCTGGCGAAGCTGAGTATCAACTGCCTCTTCCTCAGCCTTAGCAGAAAGGGAACAGCAGAGTGATCATCCTCACAGTGAGTCAGTGCTTCTTGCTGGAGGATGCATGACTCACAAGTCCCCACACGGCTGCCTCCCTCCCCCACTGCCGTGCCTCACCTCCAGCCTCTCCTGTGCCAATCCCACCTTTACAGAAATCATCCCTAGTCATTAGTCCTTCCTGCCATTGCCTACTTTGCTATAATAAGCTTGGGGACAAGGTAAAAAAACCCCAAACTTAACAGGACTCCTGTTTTCATAGCAGAAAAGCAGCTGTATTTGTTGTCAGCACACAGATATATGTCTCCTGGCTCCTCTGGCTGGGCGCATAAGATCTGCAGCCACAAACCCATCTGCAAAGTGACTTTCAAGTGAGGCCTATTAAAAACAGCAGTTCCCTCCTCTAATACATTCGTCCTGGGACACAGGGAAGATCCCAGAGGTCTTCAGCTTTCTCTTCACCCCGTTGTTAGGATTTCTCAGGGGTATTTCTGTGAAGAACCCACTCCACTAAGTAGTTATAAACCTGGATTAAGGAGAAGCAGTAACTGCTGATTGAACCAAGAGAAGAATCAATGAGCCAGTGTTAGAAATCAAGGAAGAGTACTTTTCCCCCTCCATCAGTTCCAGTGCAATGGTGCTCACTGTTTGCTTCTTGACTTCTACAGAACCCAACTTATTCTCATCTTACCCCACTGGGCTGATTTTCTTCCCTAATGGCTGCTTGAGACCACTCCAGGAAGCAGTCAGGAAGGAAAAGAGTGCCTATGTTTTAAACCACAGAGGACAACTGGCTGTAATGCAGAAATGGTGACAGGAAAGCCTCGTGGCCTTTGCATAGGGAAGTGTTGGAGGTTTCTACCTTTTGGGACCGACAAAAAATAACAGGATACAATTTTTGCAAACACAAACTTGTGGATTAGTGCCAGATTTGCAACACAAACATGCCAGTCATGGACTCCAACCCAAGCAGGACTGCAGTTAGCAGCCACCAGCAGCAAGTGTCATTCATGACTGCTGGGTGAATGGAAGAGCCCTTAAGCCCTCTGTGATGGGGTCTTTAATGGATGCACTAATCTGTAAAGAGGTCCAGGGAGAGCACAAGGTCTGCATGGGGCCTCTAGGTGTGACAGCCATGCAGACAGTAACTCCAACATAAGGGAGATTATGTCTACTCAGGGAGCAACTTGCCCTGCCTCAGCCTACACTGTTTTCCCGGGAAAAGAGGCAGCTCAGCATCCCATGCTCTTTGGAATATATCTCTTGCTGGCAATAATCACATGTTGCCATCATTAAGAGCAAAACTTGCCATTTGCCAGGCCTGGTTTCTCTAAAAAAATCATCAGAACACATTAAAAACCAAAACCCCAGCACATTTATGTGACTTTGCAGTGACACTTTGCCACAGCCTGAGCTGGACCACTCATGTCAGTTCCAGCATGTAACCCAGCACCAGACAGAACAAAACCCACTGGTGGGGGATCCATAAGAGAACAAAAGCCACAAGATCAGCTCATCCAACCTCAAAGCTGGCTAGTGGTTGCAAGAGGGCATCTGTGAATAGAATGATACAGAGAGAATTCCTTTGCTTTAGAAACGGTCCCTGCCCAGTGGAAAGGCTGAACAGTAGCTTGGTTCTCTCTAGCAGTGAAATATTTTGCCTAGAGCTGATTGGGATTAGCTAGTTACAGGGCAGCAGGCATGACACATCTTTGCCACAGCTTAGGCGAACAGAGAGTGCACTCCTTAGGGCAATCCCTGCCTCTCCCTCAATCTTGTACACCACCACACACAAAAAATAAGGCATGGTATAAATAACAGCTCTGTCTTTCTCCTGCTCTAAAATGCAAGCAGTTTAAAACCAAAGCCTTTCTTACAGGGAAGAGCAGAAAGCCAGTGTTTTGAAGCCGTTTTTCTTCTCACTTGTTAACATTAAGCCCAGCCTTCTGCTCATAAATAATGCATATGACCTCTTTTTCCTCAATTACACAGCAGTGTCAGATTCCACACTCTGCCTTTCCAGAGTCACTTTCTCTCTCTTCTGGAGACAGCAAAGCCCACTTGGATGTCTGCAAGAGCCACAGACTCATTAGACATGAAGAGGATCCTTTCCATATACCAGTTAAAGATACACAACACCTCCGCCTCGGAGTTTCAGTCATTATTCCTTGCTGGACTGAAATGCTGGATGGCAATATGTTTACAGTAAATAGGTTTTACCTTATCCCAGCACTCGTGGCACAGATTCTAAACGCTCTCCAGGATGCAAAGATGAGCTGGGCAAGAGGGTCACTACATAGCTGATGAGCTGGAGTGGAATTAACAGAATGTTCCTGAGGGCCTAGCAGGGAGACAGAAAAATGATGGGAAATCCAGTTTGTCAGGTGAATCAAAGATGTGAAAACAAATGAAAACAACCCCTCTTCTTCTCCTGCCCACCATCTTTTTTGATTAATTTAAACTTATTGAGATGAGAAGCCAAGATTTCTGCTTTGCTATCAACAGCTTGCTGTCTATAGATACTGACTCATTAAGGAGGCTGCCTGCTTTTGTGCCTTAAACTAGGCAGCCAGAAAATGTTAGACTGAAGTATTGCCTGTTACAGATTGACAACATTTAAAACCTAGATGGCCAAGCTACCGAAATAATTTCCATACTCATTAACCATGACATCTCCTCTTCTCCCTCACAGCATTCTGTCAGAATCAGCTGGACCAAGAACCTGTCTGAGCTGCCAGAAGTAATTTCTTTATTCCTCCGTGGACTGGCATCGCCTGAATGTACTCTTACCCCTCAGAGCAGAAGTTTAGAGAAATCTCTTTCTCATTTCCCAGCTGAGCATCTTGCCTGCCTTGCACACACACACGGTCTATTAGCTGTCCACAGCTATGCCCATCTAACTGGCAAGCTGCCTATTCACAAGCTGCTCCAACAGTTGCCCTTGAGCCTAAGCCAGTGCCAAGTCCCCTCTCAGGAGTTCATGCTCTGAGCTAGCACTAACACAATCGTACTGCATGGCTTCACCCCGCACAGTGCTGACAATGACCTCTTAGGGACCCCAGGTTTGCTGACGGCAACAAGCTCCTGAGTATATTCCAGGCTAATATATGCCACGTTGCATTGTCACAGCCCTTTCATGGACCAGCAATCTGTCAATAGCAGAGTTAAGCTTACAGATGCAGTGTGACACAGGAATCTAGGACTCCGCAAGTTCTTGGTGTGAAAGCCTGTTCCATACACAATGTGACACTGGAGAACAACAAAGACACAGACGCAAAAGGTGGGTGCTAGGCTGGGGCACAAAACCTTATGTGGGCATTTTGAAAGGGAAGAAGTTTAACTGATGTTAAAAGGGGAACAACAGCATTTCCCAATAACTTTTCTTGCAAGGAGAATAACTTTATCCACTCACAAATCCCATCTGTGAACAGGAAACAGCTTCACAGGCTCCTACAGGCGGCCAGGGTGAATGCCAAAGCATCAGAGGGTGGGTTACCCTCAGTGCTTCACAGCTGAAGTACCATTTGCTTTCTATCAAAAGCCAATATTCACTGAGAAAGAAAAAAGGAAGAAAAATAACTCTGTACCGCCAGCCATGGGTATTCATCTGTAAAAGGGCACAACTAAGTTCTGGTCCTGACACTGCAAGTGTATGATTAATGCAACCAAGTGCAACAGTGTCAACAGGAAAAAAAACGTTCTCACCCACCTTGTATCTCTTGGGAGAACAAATCACGTCAGCCTGTACAGTCAGCATCACCATAACACATACGCCAGGCTATCAGGATGCCTGAGGTGAAGCTCTTGCTAGTGCTTGTTGCCTCACAAAGCATGTTCCCTGGCATAAGAGGAGCAGTATATTAGTGGCACGTATCACGTACCATTGATAACTGCTGGTTGTCCCACACGCACAAGCTCATTGTAGGTCGAACTACTTTTGCCGGTGTCAACTCTGCTCATATTCAACAGGAAACAGTAAGAAGATGCTTTCGCTTCACATTCTAAAGCTGGAAGAATGGAAATACATTTATATCTTAAAAATTTTGCTTGAGGTATGAAACTGGTCCAAAAAACTTCAGATTGAAGCTGCTCAAAGGAACAAAGAAGAAGTCTTTCTGACAGACTCAGAACCCAGTCAGGAACAATGGGGCTTAGAATTAAAACACAACCCAGAACTGAGTTCTTGCAGTTCCTGGAAAATATGAATACTGGACTGGTGCATTTTTTTATTCACTATTATTATCTCACATAGACATTCATCCTGATCTTAACATCTTTATTGTCCACACAGAACAAGTTTCCTCTCAAAAAGAAATGAATGTTCCAGTAGATTTCCTTAGACAAAAACATAGAAATCAGACAAAAAAAGACCCCTTCATAACTTTTTAAAAAACATACACTTGGTGTTGTGATTCAAAGTGCTCTTTGTTTCACTAAGGACAAATACTGAATCTTGCAAAGAAAAAAAGCAAAAGTAAGAAAGAAAACTGCTGTCATACATGGGTTAAAGCACAATTGCCATCTTAGTTCCAGACTGATTACACTGAGGGGCAAACACTAGGTAAAGTCAGGGTTGTTATTTTGCCTCAAGGACAACAGATCTTTGTCCTGAACCTTGCAGTCAATACCTATAAATATTCTGAATGCTGTCAGAAAATTGTGAAAACCCCTCTCTCTCAGGGACACAAACATAAGACCTTCTGCTCTTCAACATCATAGCAAAGTCAGAAGCGACAACTCACTTCTTAGAAACGTTAAGACAATCATTTTGCATGCTGTTCATCTGATGTAAAAGATCTTTTTGTCAGCAATGAGGCTTAAATCCTTTCAGATGCACTTGTTAGCAATGGAGACATGGAGACCAGTATTATCTTAAAGCCCTCTGCATGCCACCCTCTACAAGGAGAGTCAGACCTGCTCCGACAAAGAGCAGTGGCCACAGCATGTGTCCGGGTAAAGTCTGCTACCCTGGCTCCTCTGAGCCCTCCATCTTTAGGTGAGGCTCAGTAAATCAGCCCTCCTGCAAGAACGTTGTGTGACCTCTGGTGAGTGATGCAGTATAAATCCACATGAACATTTCCTTTCATTATCAGTAAATACTTTTGGATTGGTTGAAATTGTTCCTGCCACTGATATCACTGATCTCTGAACAGATAAACACGAGCTGATTGATGACTTGTCTGCAGGATCTGTTTCAACCACCCCCAGGCAGGATATTTTCCATGCGGGTAATAATAAATCTTACTATTGAATGTCATCAAATGAAAGCCAATTATGGCAAAAATAGGCACAGTTATGTATTTCTTATTACATAATAATAAGGAAAATCTTTCAAAGACTGGAGAAGCTTCCATTTTGATGCACAACTTTTTGTAATGTAATAATTCTGCCTCCTTCTAATGTATTTTCTAAAATATATGATATATATTTTTAAATATATTTTTAAAAGCCTTGTATAGCCAAGTAAAAAGACTATCTCTTCAAAATAGCCTGTCATGTAGTCAGGTCTGGAAGGTAAGTTTCTCATCATGACCAAGACTGAATAAAAACAACGTGCACACTCAACAAATACCAGGGCTGCCATTTACTACCCCTTTTTACATGATATTTTCAGGTATTGCTAATGCTATTTTATCCCTTCTATTCACAGAGGAAGCAAATGCCATCCTTTCTCATCAGTTAATAGAACAGGTTTGAGGGGAGAGCTGTCACTCACTCTTATTGCTCCCAATTCTTTTCTCAGAATGATTGTAGAGTTCTAGGGAAAAGTTGTACCTCCATAATGAGAACAGCATTGAAAATGCTCACGCCACATTATTTGTGCCAAGCTCAGGAATAAAGATCTTACCAGCTTTCTAGGACCTGTTACACACAATAAAGCCAATGCTTTGTACCAGGTTGGCTGTGCTGCAAAGGAAGGAAAGAGTGCAAATCTGAATCTAACATTTAAGATGTGAGTGTAAGAGCTGTGCAGACAGGATTACAGGTGGTCCACTTACCAAATCATGTATTTCACCATCATATTGTCTGCACAAAAAACCCTCCTTGTCCCCAGATGCAATAAACCAGACAAAATGAGAAGAAACAGCAAAAGGACTGGACTCATCTGAAGCTATCTAATCCTGCTGTTTCTGTCTTCATTCTGTGAAGGCCAGGGAAAGTTTGGGCTACAGAGCTTGGGGAGAAAAGTGGCAACAATTTGGTAAATATGCCCTATGTGATATCTCCTCTATGCAAAATCTACTGCTCCATTCTGTGTCGTTTCTGCAGAGCCAAGGTAGCAAGGAGGAAAAGAGGAGAACAGAACAGAGATGAGAGAGCTGTGTAACTTGAAGGAGCCTATCAGCTCCTTAGGAATTGGATAAGCTGTTGGATATGGCCAACAGAACGACTGAATGATTTTATAAAGACTGGAAAAGGCCTCACCATGGTTCTGAGGCCACAGAAGAAAAGACTGGTATTGACAAAATGCAACACCACTACAGATCTTACAAATAGTCAAGTTGCCATCAATTTTGGGGTTTAGAGCACATCATTAGTGCAAGAAACAAAAAGAACAAATTAGCCTGGAGAAAAGAACAGTAACTCGTGGGACTTCATTGGCAATTGGGGTACCACAGAAAGTCTTCTTTTCCATATTTAAAGTGGGGGCTGTTTGATATTGATATGAACCTGAACACCCAGATCAAAATTCCCTGTCTTCCCTGTTATAATTCCAGCACTGCTTTAGCATCCTGGTGATTTCTAGCACCGTGAACATATGTTGAGCTCCCTTGGAAGGGGATATTTTACTCCTTAAACTGGTTTGAGTGTACAGACTGTCATCAGGAGCACAGACTACACCAGGTGAGCTTAGAGTCCTGTTACTGAAGAGCAGCATCATCTGCTGCAGCTTGAAAGAAGGCACTAAATTAAGCCCCTAATGCTGATTCTCCTCTGCCATTTAGTTATTAGCTTTGTGCACCCAAATCATATTTGTAACAGAGCTGAGAGAAGGCTCCCTGGATCACGAAAAATCCTCTTGGATGTAAAGCTGTTAACTCAAAACTGGCCACAGGAAAGATAAAAAGACATCTTTGGAAAGGGCAGAGAACACAGGTGCTAAACTCTCCTAGATGACAAGATCATCGTATAGATGTATATATATGGCAGCAGCTCTGCAATGTTACATGGTGCTGAGTATCAAGGGATAACTACAGACCAGAAAGCCTTTATGAGACCAGAGAGCCTCAGTGGGTGGCCAGAACCACCCTGCTCTAGGCAGTCCTAACCTAGACAAGAGAAAGCTACTGAAAACCTTTGGCACAGCCCAATTTGATTCAAAACCTACCCAGCTGTGAGCTTCCAGGCACACGCAGCAAATACCACTTCTTCAGCACATCTGGCTAATGCAAATTATAAAGTCATCTCTGCTACTAGTTTGTGGCTGAGAGACAGAGGCACTTCTCAGAAGCCTGCAGCACACAATCTGCAAGAAGGGAAGAAATTCTTTACAATGATGGTGGTAAAGCACTGGCACAGGTTGCCCAGAGAAGTGCTGGATGCATCATCCCTGGAGACATTCAAGGCCAGGCTGGATGTGGTTCTGGGCAACCTGATCTAGTTGAAGATGTCTCTGCCCACTGCAGGGGAGCTGGATGAGATGAGATTTGAAGGTCTTTTCCAACTGAAATGATTCTGTGATTCTGTAAGTAAGAGACTTAGGTTTATTGGGATGTTATTCTCAAATCCCAACTATTACAGGACAGGCTCTATGTCTATGATGGATTCATCCAGAGAACGTTTTCTCTCCCTGCCCACATAACTGTGCTTCAGACCGAAGCCAAAGCTGTATGGGGGGGTTATGAAAGCTGCAGGAATTTTTCAGTTCCATATACAACTCAGGATTTCAAAAGCATATACAAGGAGATGAGCCCGCAATGAGGAGCTGGCCTGACCTGTAGGAAGTTACACCCAATTCCTCGTTTACTACAATGTTCTCCTGCAGCTTTGGCAAGCCCCACATTGCAAGGTGCAAACTGTGTGAAGGGGGCAGAAAATTCAGAAGGGTTCACACAATCTGCCATTTACTCTTCCAACAAGCAACTTCTGTGTTCCTGGAAGGGTTTATTTTAGCCTCAGCCTGAATAAAATGTGGCATTACTCCCTGACCATTTCTGAGCAGCTCTCCAGCATCACTGACACACACCAGGTTTCCATGTACAGCTATTGCCATTTCACCTGCAGTTCACAGCACATCAGCCTCATCTCTAATACACATGTAGAGTCAAAATCACAGTGCCCACAGGGACCAATTTATTTTTCCACCACCTGTAGCTTCCTTCATTTTATGCAGGAAGAAGCTGGCAGTTTCTAACAAGGACTGTTATGAATAGCGTGGTAACGCCTTTCTTCATCCCTGTTAAATTTCTCATTTCGCCTTGTGAAGTCAAATCCTGGTTTCTGCAAAGTCCCTAAAACAACCTGCATTGATTATAATTGGGTCTGCAGTTGGACTGCATGTATTTTGTCTCCAGCTTTGCAGATTCATTGCCTACTACTGCCGTCTTCCTACATTTAGGTCTTCCTACATTTAGGTTATTGATCCCACTGCCTTAAGTCATTCTGCAGCTGCAGGTTGCGGCAGTCCTGGCACAATACACAGGAGAGGTCCCTTCAATACAAAAGCTTCTGTGGTGGCACTGACACAGGGTGCCCAGAGAAGCTGCCCCATCCCTGGCAGTGTTCAAGGCCAGGTTGGACACAGGGGCTTGGAGCAATTTGCTCCAGTGGAAGGTGTCCCTGCCTGGGGTTGGAATTGGATGAGCTTTAACACCTCTTTCAATCCTTTCTATGATGCTATGAGAAGTCTCCTTTCATTCCTGTTTGACCATGAATTATGGCTTTTGCCTTGTCCCTATATGTTTGCCATTCCCGCTCCACCCCTTAGGAGCTGAGCATTGAGACAACTGTCAAATAGCAGGGAAAAAAACAAGATGTACAGAATAAGATCCAGTATCTTTGCATGGCTTGTGATTTGTCTTGTTACAGAAACCAGTAAAAACAACCCGAAATACCAATTTATTACTTTGGTCAGATCATTTGCATATAGTTTGAAAGCCCAGTAATTCTGAATTCATGCCCAATTCCTTATGCTGTTGGTGTGTAAGGAATAATACAACAGAATAAAGCTCAATGAAGAATGGTAAGGCTTCACCTCAACAGGCAAAGCTGCAAATTCCAGTCAGGTAGATTACGGTTGCTGAAGCTCTCCTAAGTATTTAGACACCTTTATGAAGCCTATGACAAATTCAGTCTGTCTTCTTCAACTAAAAGCAAGTTTCATTGGTACAAATACCTCTTACGTTTGTTACTTATATTTGTAATGACCAACATGTATTTCACACTGGGCTTCAAAAGGACAGATGGTGCTGCCCAGCTCTGCACCCTTGGCACTACTGTCGATAAGTGACTGTGGTAACTTTAGAATCATAGAATAGTTAGGGTTGGAAAGGACCTTAAGATCATCCAGTTCCAACCCCTCTGCCATAAGCAGGGACACCTCACACTAAACCATGGCACCCAAGGCTTCGTCTAACCTGGCCTTGAATACTGCCGGGGATGGAACACTCACAACTTCCTTGGGCAACCCATTCCAGTGCCAAACAGATGAATCAATGCCATTATGGATCAGGGCATTCTATTCACGTTGCTGCACCCTTCTGTACTGAAATCGTGACTTTCTAGAGGACCACAAACTTGTTCCCATGTGTTTTATGCTGCTTTGTCACAAACATATCACAACAGTGCTTCATACAGGTTTCTTGCTGCTAATGCATCCCCTCCTGGGATTATCTATGTGCTCTTGGTACAAACCCTCTGATAAGCCTTGGAAGCAGCCAGCAGCACATCCAGCACTATCAGCAGCACGTTATGAAAGGAATGTCACGGCAAAGCGCTGCCGAGTCACAAGACAAAAACCACCCTGGTGTTTACAGCAGGGTAGGAAACATCGCATTAAAATAAAAACATGACAAGGGAAGAGTGTATACTTCAGGGTGGAAAAATACCCAAATCACCTCTAAGCTCCAGGTTCCTTTGTCATTGAGTCAGTACATTACAGAGAAGATTTGTCTAGAGTGAAAGGCTTTTCGTGATGCTTTATCTTGGCCTTTAGCAGACAGAATTGACAACCCTGAAGTGGCAAAAACCACTTGCCAAGTGCCATATTCAGCGAACAAAGGAACCCAACACCATGCACCGAACAGCAAACTATCAGCTCCCGGGGGGAAGTGTCATTTTCACATCCAGTTTGCTATACCAGAGTGGGAGAGAAGCTCCAACTGTTTTGAATTCATGTGTCAAGTCAATCACAGGAACAGATAATATTGGAGTTATATAAAATTTCGGAAGGAACCCCCACCCACCACCTGTAACACTCACTCGCCACTGTCAGAACAGCTCTGTAACTGAAGACAGCACTGAAGAGAAGTCGTCCTCACAGCTTTCTGCAAAGCAGATGATGGGATCATTACAATTTATTTTCCATATGAACTGCAGCAGAGAATAAGCGTTTATTTTTGCTCCCATCAGAACAGTGTCTACAAGTCTCCACTGGACTCGGACTGTAAGTGCTAGTTGCATGTTTTAAGTTTAAGAAAATTTGCATCTGATCCTAGAAACTTGAATTTTCAACAGACTCGGCAGGATCTACATGGAAGGAAAAAAGGAAGGAAGGAAACACTAGCACAGTCCGCCCTACTGATTGCTTCAGCCACCTTTGCCGCAAGGCCTTGCCGTCTCCCCTAGGGCAATCAAACCAGATCTGTCTCATTTCCTCCAAGTACCTTAACCAAGACCCTCCAAATGGAGTGAGTGTAGTTCATGTATACAGACAGTATAGCTGTTGGAGCTGGGAAGTGAGAAGCCAAAAGCTGTGCTCAGGAGAGGGGCCCGAGGACTGGCAGCCAGGGATGGTCTCAAGACTTTTTGCTGGGGGCTGTAGCGTAACAAGTTTATTCCTGTGCACACCTAATCCATCCACACAGCTTGGGTGCTGAGTTTCTCCAACCTTTCCCCGACAGAGAATTAGGAGCTTGCACCAGGGTAATTTGTAAGCCCAGGCAGAAGAGCTTAATGTGAATGGTACGTAAAATGACTCTTGATACTAGGCTCAGACCCATGATAGTGCAGAAACTCAGGGCTTCCTGATCCTCTAAGTCTCACCCCTCGATCTTCCCAACAGCCTTCCTATCCTTTGTACACATCCAGTGCCAAGATCCATGGGCTCAAGTTCTGCCCTCTGCTGTGCTGCAGTACACCTAGGAGGAGTTGCACCTGCCCTGATTTCCCCGTCCACCATTACCCAAATTAGAGCTACACCATCCCTGTCCCTCTTTCACAACCACTGTGTGAGAGCAAAGGGAGAAAACCACAAGGGGAACAGATGCTGTGGTTTGAAGAAAAAGAGAGAGAGAGATAGGAGGAAAAAAGGAAAGAAAAAGCTATCATTGCTCTCTGAAAGCATCCAGAAATGTTCCTATTCAATTCATTCAGGCCTACACAAGATCAGGGAGAGCACAGGACTACTGTGAGGAAAATCTAGGTCACATATGATCACAGCAGCACAGCTGCCATCATCTCAATGGCCATGTGAAGCGAGGACTGCAGCAAGGACCTCTGCTGAAGAGGGCTTTGTTTTTTTTTTTTCAGTCCAGTTTTACAGTTTCCCCTCATTAAGGTGTATTTTCCAGCATGGCTGTGAGTACATTGGATCTCCAATTGGGGTGAAGGATTTTGTGATAAATCCCAAAGATGATTCAGTCAGTGGAATTTCTGTAGGATCATTTAAATAGTTTATAGGCTGCCAGGCAGGATTTTAACCTTCTAACAGTGACAGGAACAGTGTTACTTTCCTGCTCTTTTGAATGCCAACACATTTCTTAACTCTCTTTGTTTCATATCTGTTGTGGAAAGATACATTGCTCCCATTTTCATTAAGGAAACAGAAATCTTAAGCTATTTTAATACACCTGTGAAAACTTCTTGATATTCTCTTATTCAGGGCCCTTTTTTCATTAAATGCACAGGTCAGACCTGGGGTCCCTTCTTCCTTTCCCCCCCCCCCCCTTCAAAAAGAGAAGTTAAAATAAATGCATGCACATTAAAAAAAGAAGGAAAAAAGGAAAAAGAAAGAACTAGGACAACATAGTCCCAAACCATTATCTTTTCCCTTTATGTTTAAACAGATCCTCCATCACCCTCCCTTCTCCTCTTTTCTACACCTGAATAAAACCAGGAGGGATTTAAAGCCCCAATACCAAACCCTCCTGCAATTCAGGAGATTAGAGGGAAAGGACAAATGTTCATGGGTGCCATGAAGTTAAGCCAAGCATCCTGGAGCAGCATTCATTAAGGAGCTCTGCCAAAACTCCTTGCACAGGCAGCTGGAGCCAGAGCAGCTGCGTGGATGGGGAGCAGGAGGAAGTGATACACAGCACAAGTCAGGAAAATCATGCACAGAGGGATCCTTTGGTGGAAGCAAGGATGCTATAGATAAAGCATCAATAAGGATTTGTTTCCCAAAACAAGCAGCCCAGACAGCAGAGCAACAGGAAACCAAATCACCTAACTGCAAAGGGACTGACTCATGCCTATTGTTAAGACCTAGCCATTTGTATACCAAGGTTTTCTGAGCCTGATGATGCTGCAGCTTTTTCCAAGCCTGGGACCAGTACCACTGCTTCCAAGCTTAGGGAAAAAGAGGTGCCACTTGGGGCAAGGACTCCTCTGAGTCATGGCTGCTAATTATACAATTTAGCATGTGCTGAAAAGAGGCACTTTAATGCATGACAGTTGAAGGAGCAAGGAGTTATCTCAGTATCTCAGGTAATATTTCTATTACCAGGAACTAGAAAGTAATGTCCCTGCTATAGCATTAAAAAAATCTGTCATGAAATGGATCCTGGCTGGAGACCTTGTCCTAGCAGCACAGCTCACTGGCAGCATGACCGTTCTGCCCTGGAATTCCAGGGGGGAATTTCAATGATCCTTTGGAGACAGCATTGGCCTGTCTGAGATTTGGGGGGACTGGATGAAACAGACGATTAAATCTCGGATCATGCAAGTAGCTGAAAAGTGCTGTGCCTGTGCATTAGTTACCTGGTTTGAATTCAGAATTCTAATCAGATGAACTAAGTAACTTTCAATATAATTAGAAGAACAGGAGGGTTTGTTCTTAATCCACAACCATTTAATCTTCCGACTCATTAGTTGTGCAGAGGCTCTATGAATATGTATATCTGGAAGGATAAAAAATTCTTTTGACCTTGATGAGCATGATAACACACATATAAAGTAGGTGTGCACTCACCTTTCATCACACTTGCTTTATTATGTAGATTCAACAATTCCTATTGCTCTGGATCAAGCTAGCCGGAGTTATAGGCAATCCTGCAGCCAATTAGGCATCAGAGTCCTGATGAACCATGGAACCTGTAATGATTAGCACAGTATTTACAGGCAAGCTGCCTCCTACCAATTTGCATGCAAATAAAAATGTATTTGTTTTAGAAGGCTGTACTAGGCAATATAACCAGCACACCAACAACCGAGCTGAGGGAGAGAAAAAACACATTCAAAGACAAAAGGTTCAGAGCACTGAAGAGGATTTTGTTTAAGATCTTGAATATACTGGATTTTAAGAACTTCATATAGAAAAAACATTTAGCCTATTTCTTGTGTAGGATGAAGATCTCAACTATCAGGAATACTCCCTCAGTGTATGAAATTACTCCATACCCCTAAGAAAAGGAAACTCATGGGCAAACTCTGATTTTCCGATTTATATTTTAATTCTCTTTTTACTGAAATTAACAGGGGGTCTGCCTTTGACTGCAACAGAAGCAGGAATGCTGAAACCATGTCTGCCTTAGGTCTGCTTTGCTCCTTTTGTATTGAATTACAAAACTCCCCAGAATCAACCCATGCTTTCTGCCATCATAGCTGGGGAATTAGACCCCAGCACCTGGTACATTTTGGACACACACCTGCCAAACACTTCAATATGAAGCATTTGTAAGGCACAGACACTCGTTTAAGCTAAAGACAACCCTTGAAAATCAGGGGCTAGGAAAAAATCTAACTCAGGTACCTAAGAAGGACTGGTGTGCTGCAAATCTCCTTCTGGGAGCTGTAACAAAGCTGGGGAGGGATCAGAGAAAATCTATCTCCTGTCCACTTGCTTACTTGGGTTTTCATCCTGGAGGAGACCAAGCTGTCCCATCAGAGCATTCCAGGGGCAGGAAATGGGACAAACTAGAGAACAGAGCAAGGGAAGGTACTCTAAACCCCAGTCAGACAAGAAAGATTCTAAGAAAGGCCATGTCAGGACTGCAACCTCCTGTTGCTTGAAAAGCTGTGAGGATGAGAAGAACAATGTGGATCTCCGCTATGTGAATAACCAGGCAAAATCCACCTACAATGGGGAGTGCAAGGCAAAGTCATCAGATGACACTGTAGCCTGACTGGCAGAATAAAAACCAGGGCTATATTTGCTTTTATTTCCCTCTCCTGTCCAACCACTCTGATTCTAGCCATTTGCTGGCTCCATTATTGTTTATCTAAAAAGCCTGCATGGACCAGAAATTCAACACACATCCCCCAGCTTGTGACACGAAGACACTACAGAAGTGACCTCTTCCCTCAGCAATACAGCAAATGCCAGCAGAGGAAGGCTCTTACACTGCAGGGACAGCACTGCCCTTATGTGAACCAGCACCTACACGTGCAAAGCCTTCACCCCAAGTGGGAAGACCTTTTAACTTGACTCTGGCAGTATCAAGGGGATTAAGGGTACCATTTAACTCAGTCCAACTTCTCAGCTAACAGTATCCTTACACGCACCTCCACTGCTCTTCTGCAGCACTGGGCAGGTTCACTTGATCTAGTTCTTCAGGCTTTTATCTTTAAAGCCAATGGAGACGAAAAGTTTAGGAGGCCATGGAGATGCAACCTAGAGCTGCCCCTATAAAGTAACAGGCTCAGCTGGGCAAGAAAACAGTAACAATCCCGTTAGGTCCAGTACTTCCACCAAGGAATCACAGCCAGTGTTGGCCCTATTGAGCTTGACCTGCCACGTCCACAACAAAGCAGGATTTGTCCACCCATCAGCATCCCAAATGCTCAGCTCCTGTAGAGAAGTTGCTCACAAACATCACCTATTTCCAAAAGACGGTTTGTGCTGGGGTGAAATGAAACAAGTCCAGTTGTTGCATTTCTTTTTCCCTGCGGAGCAGGTTCAGGCCAAAGAAATTTAACTGCTACTCAGCTGTTTTCTGCTGACATCGCTTGCATTCCTTTCTCTTCTCAAGTAACATTTGGAGCTCCCTGCCAGATAGTGCAATTTGATATATGCCCCGATGATAGAGGGTGGAGGGGAGGAAAGTACATTGGCTAATATTTTTCCATTACAAATCTAAATGGCCCAATCTAGAGTTTAATCTGCAATAAACGGAGCAATTTCTGAAGGCTGAGTTACTGACTTGGGGCCAGCACTTGTACCTGAGACCTTTATAAAGCCATTATATGCAGATTACTCTGAAGAGGTTGTGATAAAATTACTATCAGGAGTATTTCCCTGCTACAGCTTTTGAAACCACCCGATGAATTTGGAGCCCCAGACTCTTGGATCTCAAGACAAGAACTGATTCTGGCCGGAGCCCTTCAGCTGGCAGGCACGCACAGTACCAACATCCTTATTCAACCCCAACGAGATTTTTCCTTCCCAGGTACCTCTGAGATCCTTCAATATGAAGAATGAGGGTTTAGCCTTTCATGAATCCAAGTCTCAGTGGCTGCCACCAACAGAGGAAAAAGCCAGCATTTACTACACAAAGTTTTTCCTATACTCATGGCAGGAAATACCACAAATACCAGGATGAAATAAAATTCCACAGCCCCTCCAAATGCCACATGAATTAGCAAGGTAAGGGCTTAGAATTTCTGGTATTGAGATGTCAATGCTCCTCTATGTGTTTGGAAATTCAGGGGTTTATTACTGCGTCTTATCCACAAATAGAAATTTGCTTATTTTTGCCTCCAGATCACAACAGCAGTGCTCTCAGAATTATCCTATTTCAGACATACACAACAGGGATGATCACATCAGGAAGAGAAGAAAACACTGGTTTTGGCTCTGCCTCTGCTTTGCAAGAGAAGAGAAATAAAGTCCTTTCCTTTCTGCTGGGACTGAACCACGCTGGGGTACTTGGCTCTTTTTACATTACCATCTCCCTGCACTTCTCTCCCAGGGCTGGGAGAACTAAAACATGATGAGAAATCTTACTCTGCTGTCAGCTGGCCTGAGGACAAGGAGGACAGATCTCTCTGAGGAAAGACAGTTCCCAAGGGGCTCACAACTAAGAAGCATTTCAGCTGCCCTCTGTAAAAGCTTCGCTCCCCCCATAAGCACAGCCATGGCTACTGGATGTGCAGCTTGGAGCATGGACCCCGTGAGCTGTACAGAGAAGGGAAGGACAGAGCAAGGACAGGCTCCTGGATGGACAGACAGCCCCTTTCATTCCTCACCCCTATGTGTTAGTGACTGTTTGTCTAGCTGTTTGTCCTAGGAGATGGAGTCTGAACCCTAGCACAGGCACTGAAAGCAGGAATGTCCTCAGGCTAAACAGAACCCAGTAAATCTTAGACCACAGCAAGATTCCACTTTTTCTATTACTTCAAGACTTAGCACCTAACCTAAATTACCCTATCACCAATCTGATTTATTCTGTGATCACCTCTCACTCAGGGTGTCCAGAGGCCAGATATCACTGGAGCGTGACAGAATGTGCCAGCAATGAGTCCTAGGTCCACCCTGTCCCTTTACAGGTCCCTCAGGGCTCCTGCTCACACTGCCAGAATCTGCTGGGCTACCCGATACAGACATTGCTTCATTCCAAGCAGTCACTAAAACATCTCTTTGTGAGGGATTTCTAAAGTATATTTATCCTGAGGTGTTCTCCAGTCCTTCACCCCTACAGAGACATTCTTCAGGGCAGCCACTATTCAATTCTCTCTATGCCTTATAGACAGGAGGCAAGTTAGCTGGCTTGAGACTTCTATGAGTAAGTCAGCTTTTAGAGAGGATGAAAGAAAAACATGATAGAATTTGGTCCTTCTCATTCAAAAGACCTTATCTAGCAGCAGAGGGAGTGAGTAGGGCAGATTCACCTTCAACATAATCTCTTGCTAGCTCTCCTTACAGCATTCCCAGCTTATGCCCTTCACTGGATGCTGAGCATGAATGCAGGAATGAATCACTGCTGATCTTGGCAAAATATCAGTCTCCCTCCCTTTGCTCCAGCTTGGAATAATCCCAATTTTCCAAACGGCTTCAGTGAATCCAGGATTTAAGTTGAACTATTAAAAAATAGCGGGAACCCATAAATCACAGGCTTTAGATCAGTGAGGTCTTTGATGCATTTAAAACAATCACTAGGAAATAGATGATCTTCCTAAAAATAACTATTTATGCGAACACCAGGAGAGAAGCTACTGTCAAAATATAATACATGGACAATCTAAAGGCAGGCACGAAGCCTCTTTACTCCCTTTTTCTGCTCACAGCTGTATTAGAATTGATAATATGCTGAAATGACACATGCTTATGATGATGTTAGAGCAGCATAAAAATCATGCAGTAAATTAATGTATGCCTGCTTTCCAGTCCAAGAGGGTGGAAATCACCAGCCCATAGGAAGTATTTTTTTTTTACCCATCATATTGCTCACAAACAAAATGGCTT
Source organism: Agapornis roseicollis (assembly GCA_002631895.1). Taxonomy (NCBI): domain Eukaryota; kingdom Metazoa; phylum Chordata; class Aves; order Psittaciformes; family Psittacidae; genus Agapornis; species Agapornis roseicollis. Next base: position 81,989 of record NDXB01006416.1, on the reverse strand, counting down.
GTAATTACAAACTTTGACACCAGGCTTGTATCAATGGTGACATTTCATTCCTGCCACTGATACAAGCATAGGAGTGCTGGGAACAGACAGAAATTGCTGATCTAGGAACAGGTCAAAGAGAAAGGGAGATTAATTCATTTTGTAGACCAAATGAATTTTGTTAGTGAAATGTTACTCTTTTCAGCCTGCATCTGACAATGTTGCTCTATCATGGAAATATACAATTTTCAGCTCTTGCTGAAATCGTGTTCTGCTTTCCACTACTGCTATTGGTATGTCACTTAGAGCATGACAGGAATTCGTGTAGCATATGGATGTGGTTCCCGTAACAGCATAAATAGGAGTTGCCATCTCTGCTGCACATGTGGTGACAAAGTACAAGGAGAGAACAGGCTTTAAACTAGTCTATGATAGATGCCCTGCTGGGAAGGTTAGAGCACACCTACCAGCTGAACCGAATCAGGACACATCAGGAAACCACACACCAGAAGTACATGTGCTCCAGGTCACAGGAAGCACCTGGGCTGTTGTGGCACCAGATGCCTACTCAAAAAAGTATCTGCAATGGTAACAGAAACACATAACCTCTCTGCTGTCACCAAGTCTTCTGCAATGAGACAGGACCAACACACAGCTTTCACCATGTCCTGGGTTCAGCAGTAGCAGTCATTGAGAGGATTTCTGCCATTAAACCCAACAAGCCTGCAACTCAGCTGTGACTGCTTTGAAAAGTAACCCTTTAGGTGGAAGTGTATAATGCAGCAGAGCTGGTATGGAGAAGCTGTAGAGCAAATCCATGCTGCCTGTGGATCCTCATGGATCAACACTGCCTTGTGGATGCCAGGACCATTGAGACACTCCAGCCTGGCAGAAAGGCTTTATCTGCAATGGTTAGAGCAGGCTGGAACAGGAAGAGGGAGCTCTTCCACTGTGCCCTGTGGAAACCCAAAGACAAGGAAATTTCAGTGTTTTGTTCTCTCCTTCCCCTAGTCTTTGCTCTCCCAGCCCCGGATCCCTTCACCTTCTTTTGTTGCTGCTTCCATCACCCCTTCCCCAAGCAAGAGCACATTGCTCCTGACCTCACAGTGCTGGAATCCAGTGATTTGCACTTCTGAGCCTTCCTTATCACACCTTCCCAAGGCTATGCTTGCTCTATGGTTCTGTTGTTGAGAAGCAAGGAAAACAAACACAGAGTTAAGCTGGTGGGGGGCACCCAACTCCAAATAAATACGCAGCTGGGGAGCAGGATTTACTGCAGGGAACACTGAAAACCTTCGGTTTTGGCTTCCTTATGTTTCTAACTTTTGACACTCTGCTCTGTCTGTGCAAGATCAGTGTTATTGGTACAACCCACTTAGGAAATCTCTGAAAACGATTCAGCCACTGCAGTATGATGAAGGAAGATGTCTTGATTTAAGAACACAGACATTACAAGAAAGGGGAGAAAAAAATAAAAGGGTCCCTTACTGTTCTGACATATCAAAAGGAGACTAATGAACCACCAGTTCATAGAAGGACCCTGCTCTTCATTTCACAGCCAGGCTGGCCTTTTGTGTTAAGGACATTGAATAACAAGAGCAAGAACAAACAGAAAGAACCCTTTCCCCCTGCCCAAAGTAAATTTTGAAATGAAATCACTTAAAACCTACACCCTTCTGCCCTACTTTAAGGTCCACATAAGAACAGATGAAAAGTTTTGTTCTACTGGCAAAACTGAATCAAGGCTTTTGATCCTCAAAGATCTCTTAATCGCTTTGCACATCAATTCTTTTCATTATTTCAAACACACTTGAAGACAGCTACTTTTTTCTCTCTCTTTTTTTAAAAACTACTTTTCTGTGTTTGGGCCATTTCCCAGCTAACTCTGGCACTACGGCAGACAGCTGTTTGCTCCTTGCTAACTTACAATACATACACACATAGAACTGCATTAGTAAAGTCTAAAAAAGCACGATCCTTGCCACCAATTGTGCTAGCTCACAGTATTCACCTCTTTGCCCTTCTGGTGCTTAAGAGAAGTTCCAAAGAAGATTATATGCTTCTGGTTAAAAAAAGAAAGTAGTCGTTGTTGGGATGATTGTTGGGGTTTTTTTAAAGCTTGACTCAAAATTGGAATCCCTGTCTCATCAAACTGGGCTTCAATCAAGGTTTCTCATAAATTTCATGTCTTTACAATTCCAGTAAGTCAAATCCAGCACCAAATCACCAATCCTTAAACAAAACAGGGATAGAATTTGCAGTTACCCAAATGGTCATCTTACCATCCCTGCGAGATGAGTGTTTAACTGGACTCAGAGTTTCAGAACAAGTATGTTCGGTGTCCTATGGTTTTTTATTAGTCTTGCTCCTGCTTTTTTGCTCACTGACCAACTGAGAGAACAGAGACATTTTCCAAACCAAGACCATTCTTTGCCTGCACAAGACTTTGCAACAAGCAGGCTCCCCAAAACTATAATACAAATTATAGACAGGAGAGGTGGAGTTGGAGCGAGCCGGCTCACAAGGCATCGAGGGGGATGGAGAACATCAAAAACAAACTCCACCTGGAAGGCTGCATGAGGCAGCAGAGCAAGCTTAATGCGTTCAGAGCCTGAGGCACTGTTTAGCAAGTGGGTGGATGCTTTTTGAGCCAGCTCCATCTACCCGAATGGTGTCAAAGCCATTGTAAACCGCCTTGTTAAATTCTGGTCACAAAGCAATCCAGAGCTGAGGAAGGCCAGCAACAGAAGGCTTCTGGCTACACCAACACAGAACAGGCGTATGCCTTGTCATGCTACAAGATGCGGGTAAAAACTCTAAGCTGCTCTGCAGACAACTGTTCTCCTTCAGTCCAGTCAATACAACCAGCCTAAGACCCTCTGGCAGTTTGAGGGCACACTCCATAAGGTTTCCATGTGATCTGGGCTATCTGTTGGTCAGACTCCTCCACGTTTCCTTGTCATTAACAAGAAAAAAGTGTCTTTCTGGTAGGCATCAAAAGGCCTGACTTGAACATGTGCCTCCTGCACATAGCTGTCAAACAGTCCAGCCCCTCTGAGCCTCTTTTCTTTCTCCTGCATTTATTCCCTAAAGGCAAGGGAAGTCTTTGTCTGTAAATAGATACAGTACCTAGCACCACACTGCTTGTACTGATATTCAGGGTTTCAGATTCAGCCACAGTAAAACAACATTTTGATCCTGGTCATTTATTCCACTGTAACAGATGAGTCAGATGAAACACAGCTGAGACCATGCCAGTCATCACTGCCCCACAAACCACTTCATTGCCATCGAACACGGATGAAAAGAACCAGATCCCCATCTGACAACTGTCCTCCCTGCAGGCTTGTGGGTACCTCACAGGCAAAGAGCAGTCCCCACCACTGAGACCACACAGACCTCACAGAGACTGAACATGTCCACACAGCAAGAGAAAGCAGACCTGGGAAGATGAGCTTTCTCCTCATCAATTTTTTAGGAGCAAACCACTGCCCAACATAACAAGTATGTTTTCCAGGGCTCACCAGAACACAAAGCTTGACAAGAGGAGACTAAAAGGAAACCAGGGATTCTAGCCACCTCCTAACTAGCTTTCCATAACGGGAATGCCAGACACGCGTTGGCAGATAGTGTGCAGCGAGAAAGCGCTGCTCCTAAGAGCCTCCCTGAGGATGTACCTTCCTCACCTACCCAGTCAAAGAAGTTACGCACTGTAGGTGGCTGGCATTTTGCAACACCTTCCTGCACCCCAGTCCTGTACCTGCCACAAGCCACAGCCAAGTTCTGCTCTTCACATGGATTTCTATATATTGTACCTGCTAGTGTCTTGCTGCTTGCAGAGCAATTACCAGCTCTGCTCTTCCCAGTGCAAGTTGTAACATTAAACCTTATTTTACTTGGCAGCTAGAGCTCACTTCTCAAGCAGCTGTGAGAAAAAGATCCCTTTACTGATGCAAATAAACATGGTTTTATTTTTAATTTCTAAATTAAAAGAAACAACTTGTGCTCCAGGCTGTGTAGGCCACATCCATCTCAATAAAACCCCACACAGAGCAAAGGAGACCTTCTGGCCCCTCTGATGCTCTATGAGATGCCTGGTTTTACCCTTAGTATCGCACATTGATAAGGAGAGAAAACTTCAGAAGTGTCTCTGACTGCTTTTTCCATACCACCCATGAAATATGAGGCCAGCTGTGCAGAATACTGTTTTCACTGAAATAAAAGTTTAGTTGGAGCTGAGAATTAAACCCAGAACAGGTTTAGCCTACAGATGACAAACTATGGAATAGATCTGACTAGTTTTTGTCCATGATCTTATCCCTCATGGTGAGAGCAGGCTTGTAAAGACCACATCTGGGAGCTAACTCACAGCAACAGCAGTATCTCCAGAAATAGGGGTCTGAATGCAGGTCTGAATGCTCAGGGTATTTTTATCCCAGCAGTCCTAATTGCCAATGGCAGTAGTCTTATTTCTAACAAACTTGAACCACTGAAGCCCAGCACTAAAATGCAAGTTTGTGATGACCTCACCTAGCATGGCTCATTGGGAACACACAAGCAAGGACAGATAGACTGATGAAGTGTCTGCAAGCCTGGCATCACGGAGTTGCCACTCCACACACAGCTACAGGAATAGGAGCAGTAGCAATAGATGGAGCAGGATTGTTCAAACGGCAGAGCTGGTCCTTCCTCCTGAGACATACGGCTCTAGCAACAGATGAAATCAACCAGTGAGGAGATTTAAGGAGAGCAGTCCTGGAACACATATGAGAAACAAATGCAAGGCTGAGCAGTGGCTCTCTATCTTTTGTTGTTCCTGGCATCACAGTGAAGTTGGATATACAGGTTCTGTTTCTAGAAGAACCAAGGTTAAATAAAACACTTGATGAGTGACTATTTCAAGCTACATCTTCAAGACAAGAACAGATAGCCAAAAGCCTGAGTCCTGAAGTCTATAGCACATTAAAGGTCCCACACGAAGTAAACCCCAAAAGGGGAAGATGCACCAAGTATACACAGAGCTGCCAACCTAAATGTGCCCACATATGCGGCTGTACTACAGAAAGATTGCGAGAGCAGAGCTTTTTGAGTTAGAAAGGCATGCAGGCAGGCAAAGAAAGAACTTAAATTTGTGCTAAGTTCCCTTAGCATAAACTGTATATACACACACTAGTTATCTATATACAGTAAAGGCACAAGGACTCTTGGTCTGGAGCACTTGGCTCAATTTATATCCCTCCCATAGGCTTTCTGTTAAGGTTCAGGAAACCTACTGCTTATGTCTTCCTTTGGGTTGGGTTGTTCCATTTCTGAAACAAAAATGTTAATTCTTCACCTGTTTCCTGTTAGGATCCACTTGCAACAGCTTCTGTAACAATGGAGCAGTTGAGACCACTAATTTCTCTGTAAGCTAAATATTGCTACTATTGCCACTGGTGAGGGGTTGCCATTCTGCAATTGCTCTTTGATATTGTACTGGATTCCTGCGACTGGGCAAAAGAAGAGAAAAATCACATTCCAAATTCACAAGCTCAGCATTTTGTTGAATTCTTAAGCTTATCAGTGCAACTGGATGGACTGGAAAGCTTTGCTGTGGAGTTTGGTGATATGAGGCCAGAGTTTTCATTAGTCCCTCCTGCAGATAACATAGCAGAAGAAGATTGTTTCCAGTACCTCTGCTCACCAGCTTTTCCCAATTCAGCCTATTGCTTGTGAGAGATCTGTGCGAGAAGCCAACCTCCTATTCTAATGCAACTCAAAGCCAACTCTTTCAGTGGACGAAATACAGTCAAAGCAAAACCCGTATCTGCTTTCCCAAGGTCCTTTCTCTCAAACAAATAAACAACAAAAAAAAGAAGTTTGTTTTTATAGTGCTTGGGTTAAAAAGCCACTCTTGGAAACGTACTGACTGGAGCAATCCTCCAGCACCACCCAAAACTAGCCAGCAAATGAAAGCTCACCAAGGCTGTTAATTTGTGGCTGGGGGGAACGAAACCTATTGCTACCATCTGCATAAAGGAAGCAAAGGCAAAGCAAAACCCTGCTGTGTGAGCAGAAAGAAAGGTTCAGCATAGCAGAGACAACACAAACCATATGAGACACTTGTTAAACTCCCTTCCTGCTTTTTTCTCCACCACTAAATGCTGCAGGACAGTGATCAATCTATTCAACAGAAGCTTCAAACAAGACCCTCAGGACCGTCAGTAGTGCAGGTCTTTGTTTTCTTACAGATTCTGGCACATTAAGGAACTGCTCCCTGGTAAATCTTTAAGACAACATGAATAGTTTGCATGATCTGAGCCCCACAGATGGTTTCGATCTAAGAGACCTTGTGCAGATTGCAGTGGTCATGAAACCCATCCTCACAGCTAGAATTTGGGATGCATCACATTTTTACTGCTGTTTGTTCTGCTCAGTTTGTGAACCAGAATCAACAAACGAGCTTTGGAAAAAAAAAAAAAAAAAAAAAAAAAAAAA
>NDXB01006416.1:949-75445 GCA_002631895.1 Agapornis roseicollis | reverse complement strand
ACAAAAACAAAAAACAGACCTTTGGAAAAAAAAAAAAAAAAAAGGCAGTTTGGAAGGAGCTTGATCTCCTGTGAGCCCTCTATTCAGCTAATTTTACCCCAAAGGCAACCATGGCTATAGTGTGTGCTGCTTCACAGGTGAAGAAAACAGCTCTCAGAGTAATCCTCCGGCCATGGTGGGGGTTAATCTGCAATCAGCTCTATCTGTGAAGCTGGCCCCTACAGCTGCACCAACATCTCAGGCTGGAAAGCTGGCAAGAATACCTTGCTAGTGCACCAGGAGGCTCTGGGAATTTCATTACATTTTCCACTCACCCAGCGTGTCTCCGGAAGGCCATCTACGGAAGAGAACAGAACTAGCGTGTTGCCGCCCAACCCTCTGGAGTTTCTACTTTCACACCCACTGCCAAAGCACAAACACCCTCACCCTAGGCCAGGTTCTGATCCTCTTCATACCAGCAAGAAAACCCAAATCCTGTAATATCAGCTTCAGACTCCAGCTGCAGTATCTACTGACCAGCAATTCAGAGGGGGGATGCCGTTCCTCCCACCTACAGCAGTGCTGGGCACTGATTCTCTCTTGCTTTGAACTGAAGTGGTAAGAAAAACACATCCCCATGCTGTCCATGGAGCAGTAGGGCTGGCATCCCCCCTCCCAGGCTGGGGTACATGTCTAGGCTTGTTGCAGCCTGTCTCTCAGTTGACACTTGCAGTGGTGCTGTGGCACTTTCCACTTGAGCTTTGAAAGGAGCTTCAATTTGCAGAGCTGGCAGGGGCAGAGGGTAAAGAATTTATCAGCTCTGCAATTCATTTTAGAAAGGCACAGATAAAATGCAGCTCAGCTGGATTCACTCATCCCCTCATCTGAGCTGATGTGAGGATATCCGATGACCTGGTTGAAAACAGACTCACCTGGAGAGATTCAGAGGTTTGTACCAAACCCAGAGCTCTTCCAAAGAGCAGTTTTCACTTGGTGACTGCAAAATTCTCCTTGCAAGAAAAATACCCTGCAAATTAACAGACCACCAGCAGGGTCTCACACACAGAGAGAGATCTCTGTGCTGAAAGGATACAGAGAATGTCTGTAGGTGCCCAAAACAGAAAGAAAGGGTGGAAGACTCAGGAGTCCAATTGAGACCATTCCCTCATTACAGGAGGATATATGTTACCTTTTTAGTATGTCCATAACAGCTGTGGGAGCTGGGTGACAACCAAGCAGACATCCTGCCCCCGGCATCAAAGCTCCACTTTGCACACTACTATGGGGATTAGGGTTTGGTGTAATACTGTGCCTTACTTCAGACCTGCTGTCCAGAAGAGAAGTGGCACCAAACCCCAGAGGTTGCCACTGCGTGAGCGGTCCCAGCGGTGTGCCCTGAGATGACAGTTAGCTGTGGTGTAAGCAAACCTCTCGGCAGGACTGTCTAACTCCAACTCAGAATTGAGCTTCTGTTTCAAGTCAGATTTTCCCCTGATGTGCCTCATTCTGCCCAGAGACAAAAATAGAGGAAGTGAGAAAACAGACCTTTATTACCAACTGCAGTCCCCACTGCCCAGCAACCAGCTCAACACCCCATGTTAGCCTTGCATAAAGAGAAAATAATAAAACCCAACAACCCGCACTACCCACAAAATATAGACAGCAGAAGCCTTTATACAGCTCAGGCAGCAACCACCATGTGTCTGCAAGCCGAGCAGAGCAGAGCAGAGCTGCAGCCCTTGTCCCAGACATTGTGTAACCTCCGCTCCTACTCTATATGTGCTTCAGCAGTGCTGATGCAGTAGGTGAACATGCTGCAGGCCGAACTGTGTCATTAGGTAACCTGGGGCTTACCTAATCTCCTGTTTGTCCTGCTGCATAGGATAATCCCTTTCCAGGATTCCTCATTTCTTACCTATACACAGTACATACATAATAGACATTTATAACTGTATCTATGTTTGGTTTTTTTCCTGCTACAAAAGTAATGATAGAGTAATGATTATAATGAAATAGTAATGAGGGTTAAATTGCCAGCCTGTGTGCAGTTGTGGTGGGGAACATGAGAAGGACTGCAGGATGCAGTTGGCATTGCCTACCATAATTAACCCATCACCAAATCATGGTTACACCCTGTTCCACACAACACTTTGGATTTCCAGAGTCAAGCACATCTCAGACAGATACAGGGCCTGTTCCTACCCCTCCTGATGTCTATAGTGAGATTTCAGTGGTCCAAAGTCCACACAGGACTGCTTATGCAAACTTGGTATTTAACAAATGATTTGGAGGAGCCAAGGTAAACAGGCAATGCAGGCAACATCGAAAGCAAAGGAACAGTTTTAACTGAAGGAGCACATTATGCCTTCACATTATTTTATGAGGAACACATTAGCTCTGAGGTAGAAGTGTGAGGAGATGAATCTCAAGTCATTATAAAAAAGCCAGATCTGTATAAGGAGATACATGAATACCTCCCCAGTCGAACAGGTAACAACCTTTTATCCCAGCCATGGACTTCAATGAGGAAGGGTGAAAACATCTTTAACTGTCTCTCATTCCTTATCATCTCCTATCTGTCTGCCCTGCAACAGCCCAAAAGGCTGGTCCCACTCCCAGGGCAGCGCTGCAGCCTCTGCCCACACAGATCCCTGGATGCTGCAGGGAAGCAAGTGAATAAACATGAGAGCAGCAAAGCCCCAGGGACAGACCAGCACCCTCCAGTCACTGTGACACTGGAGCCAATGAGTCTGGGCTCTAAGGAGCACGTTCAACCTCTGGCATATAACCCTGCAACACTATCTCCACCATTTCTATGTGGGGCATCCTTTTCCGCCGCCTATGCTGCCTAGCATGGGCACCAGCTTAGCCCACCTGCTGTGAGCTGTTAGTTAGTCAAGTATACTCCTCTAACATGAAACATATATGCAGTTTCTGGGATGCTACAGGGCTGTCACAACAGGATTTGTGGGAAGAAAGCCCTCAGAAGCTGCTGCAATGACAAGCTAGTCTAGTCAAGCATGAGCCCCCCCACCCCGGACCACTCCCAAAACCAGCGGTAACAATCCAGTTAGGAATCTGAAAGCCAGTCAGGTTCTTCCCCACAAACAGGCCAGCCCTTTGGCAGCTGAGGGCAGGAGGGCCAGGGCAGCACACAAACACAAGCTCTCATAACACCATAAAGAGCTTCTGTTTCCCGACACACTGCAAAGGAGGGAAGGCGGAGGCCGGGAGAAAAGCAGCAGTCTTGGGCCACGTGGCAGGTCAAACCACCGCCCAGTTTGTTGGCATCCTCTAAAGTTTAAATACGCTTTGAGCCAGCAGTGAATCATCCCTGGCAGGTAAGAATGATGTTAATTTATGACATGCCAAGTGCAAGCAGATCTTTTGGTGTCAGTCCAATGGTTTTAGTCTTATTAACACACAGCGACAGCTCAGGTTGCAGCTGTGCACATTAGAACTCTGGCAAGTGACATTTTGAACAATGACAAACTCCAGAACAATCACTCCACACCTGGAGCCAGGCCAGGCAAAACTGAAGGGTGGCAGAATGAAGGTCAGGAGGGTAACCTGTTTGTCTGGGAGAGGAACAGGTGGCCGCTTGGGTTGCTGCAGGGTCTTTAAATTGTCTGAAGGACACAGTCAAGGATCATTTTAACCCATTAAGCTGCTTAAACCTTCCCTTACACTGGTTTGAACTTCCAGAGAGCATTAAATCTTAAAGAGCTTAGTAATACATCTTGAGAAAAGCTCTCCCCTCTGCTAATGCATTCACAGTGCACACACTGCACTACGGAAGCACACATCCCTCTTTTGACAGCAACACCCCTCTGGCAGCTGAACCAGATCCATGCAGTTAAAAAGCAGTAAGCTTTAAACTAAAGCATTGCACCAGAGCAGCAAGTCACACTGGAGAACACATCACCACCATCCTGCTCAACAGGCTTAAGGACACCAGGCTTCTCAGAGCTAGAGAAAGAGAGAAGACTTGCCTTCATCAGCTCCTCCTTCTCCAACCTCCCAACGGACACAGAGCAGTTGCTGAGACTCCCTGGCAGCGGGGGGTTGTACTGGGGAACTCAGATCACATCCAGCAAGGAGAGCTGTGTAAGAGTGACTTCTGAGTACTGCTTCTTACCTTGATGGCACCTGCGCAGAGCAAAGTTAGTCCAAACCCTTTCTGCCAGTTGTGTTTTCATCAGAAAATGTGATGTTGGGAGACATAAAAGACATTTTCACGGCAGAAAACAAACATTCCCTGTTTCAAAGCTGTGTTTCTCAATTTTAAACATACTGAAATAAAGTTTTTGAAGTGTCAGAAGACAGATGTTTCCGAATAAAATGGTAGCATCTGACACATAACAATGTTTTCCAATGCAGTGCTTCCAAACCAACTGGTATCAGAATTTTTATATTTCCACCCCAATTTTCTCCTTGCAAGTGGAAGTTTTACTTTCCAACCAGGTACTTCCCAAAAGAATTTTAAACAATAAATCAGGTCTTGTTAAATGAGTGCAAGGATTTAGCGACATGAGATCACATCCACAACAGAGTGTAAATTTATAAAGAAATAGTTATCTCTGATTTAAATTTCAGGTGTGTCAATGTACTTATTCCCAAATGAAATTAGAGGACTTAAATTCTTTCGTAACAAGGCGCTTTTATTCTGGAACAGGAACATCCACATATGAAATTCATCAAGAATTTCTAAAGCCACCATACGGTCTCAGGCTACTGACTGTTAAATAAAACAGTAAATCTGTTCTCCTGTTGCAGCTTCTTGCTATGTAACACACTGGATAAATGTTCCTCTAAGCTAAAGACTAGTCCCAGCATGTCTGTGAACACCTCATGGTAATACTTCAATGAGATGGACTGGAATCAATATATTTCATCTTTGCAGCTCGGGGCCAGAGGGCAGTGAATTGGGCAGGGGTGTCAGACTGTGTGCCACCAACACAGCAGGGAAGGAACCAGCTCTGTACTGACCTGGAAAGAAGTTTCTAGCTAGTAGGCATTAGTTCCTGCATCACTTGAGCTTCCTTGAGGGAGAAGGGAAAACGGAGATCATTAAATAGGGGGTTTCAATTCAAACCTTCTCCCCAAGTTTACAGCAATCAGACATAAGCTTGGCTACTGTTTAGACTGAGCAACTGGAGAAATTCAAGCCCCCATGTTTCATAAAAGAGGCTTCAGAGCCAGGATTAGATACTGCTAGATCTAAAAAACTGATATGCAGTACTGATTTAATATAAATGAATCCATTAATTTAAGTTAGATATCCTCTATTCATCTGCAGCCAGAACAGAATGCATCTCTGTGATCTAGATCATTATAGAGAAATGTGATTAGCTGCTTTTGCCTGATGAAGAACAAAACTGTGGTACTCACTGTGCAGGTAACACAGTGCCTTAACATCAGTGAAAATGGATCCACAACAAGAGTTTTGGAACTGACTAGAGAATGGAGCATGGAGCTGTTATTTGTAACTATACAGGAAAAGAAGCAAAAGGGGTATTATGCTGTGAGAGTAACCAACGTATCAGTAGAAGTATAAAATCAATATTAGTTCTACAAAGATGTAAGATATAAACTAACTCCCTATTGTAGCAGTTACACATCTTTTATAGAAATAAAGATGCAGAACAGGAAGGTGTGAATATACAGAACCATTAAGCCTGCTACTTTTAGACATGGCATTCTGCACTGCCTGGACAACTCACTGGTTTTCATCCTACTTTAAAGAGAAACACTTACCTAGAAATCAAATAGGAAACCTTGCCATCCCTGCCTGGTCCAAGCTATGCTGCCTGAAGAAAGTTAGAAGTTGTTTTTCTTGGTAATTCTTCTCTTTGTGTATCATCTACATTGATTTGGCTTTTTACAAGATGAAATTAAAAGGCCAATGGAGCAAAGGCAGCCAAATGCAAGTCCATGCTCAGACTGTTCCTTCAGTGCCAGTGAAGCAATCAGAGTTATCACAAACTGACCCAAGAATATCCAGCTTGACTCTCCTAATTGCTTTAACAATAAAAAAATCAATGATTAGAACTCTAAAGTATAAAGGAAGCCTAGTAAGACTGATACAACAGCCACTAGTGCAGAATCACAGGAGCCAAAAGGTGGATCAACAAAAGCACAATGGGGAAGACCTGATACCACCATTAGCTGATACTTACCCATAGAAGGAACATCGGTTATTTTTTTAAATGTATTTTTTCATTAGATCTAGACAATGTCATCAGCATCTTCAGACATACCTCCATTTTACCATGAATTGTGTGTCCATGCTGTTTCCTATTAAACAAAATGTTCCAGTGGGCCTTACCTGCACCAAAATGGAACTTAAGAATGCATTTCTTCTTTGCTACTAGAACAGCTTGATTTGCAGTTATAACAGTGCACTTCGAGAACATCCACAGTACCAATCAATAAACAAAGTCAGCAGTGCATTTTTCAATACAAGAAAGCTTTCTCAATTGATCTGAAGAAGAAAATTTAAACCTTGTGACTTCATGAAGTTCACAGAAAATGACAGCACATCACCTCCAAGGCACAGTCCATGTACTGCAGGTGTAGTCATATATAACTACAGAACAGGCACCTGTGACTGACAGCTTTCTTCACAGAAAGTCAATATTTACATTCCTCATGAACATACAAAAGAACATCGAGGTACCTGAGAAATTAGCCCCTGATTGCCACTTGGAAGACATCATCAGAAAGTCAAATCACTTCAGCACCTCTAACAGAACTGCTTTCAGTCTTCAGACTCAAGATCTCTCACAGATGCACCAAGGTCTTTTGCCTGGGAGCGGGATATGTCTGAAGGGCATAATGGGCGCTGAAAAAACATGCTATGAGGGGTTTACTGCTTAAAATGTCAGAAGATAAAGCAAGCATTTGGTCAACTCTTGCTTTCTTTCTTGCTGCAGTAGGAAAGAGAAATCTGATAGTAATAAATGGCCACTCCCAGGCTCCTGAGCCAGCTACAGGGAATAGCAGTAGGATTCTTCAGCACAGAACAGAGGGCTTGACTGTAATATTAAGTGATCACTGAAGCTAGGAGACAGAGATGCAGTGGTTCGATTCTGCTCTCAAGTTTCCAAAATGTCACCACATATAACAGCCCTAAATCTTGGCTTGGAAGTCACAAAACATCCAGTGCCTTTCCAAGCAAGATCTCAGCTCCTCTCATTTCCTGCATACAATAGCATTATTCAGCCACTGAAGTTTCCACTTAGCTTGTATTTATGCCAAGTACTTTTAATTGCAAAGGGAAAGGATGTTAAGCTCTCCCATTCCTTTATTTCTATTCACAAGGGACACAGTAGTGGCTGGTAAAAGTTACAGGTTAAGGGTTGTTCTCCCCCCTCCATCTCACTTACTAAAGGACTTGCATCCTCCTCCTGCTGCCTCTCAAACAGAGGTTACCTACATTGCATGGGGAGGAAAACTTATATTGTCATTTGCAAAATACCTAAAAAGGCAAGACATGGTAAAGTTCCTAGCAAATAGCAGCAGGGAATTCTGAGTGGTGTCCGAACCCTTGGAGGCATCAAGTATAACTGATGTTCAGAGTCACCTTGACCAACCTGCATCCCATTTAAGACTGGGTATGGTACACGTACAATAATACAGAAATAATACAGACAGCATCCAACTGCAAGAACTCATCAGAACAGATAGAGAATAGCAGCTTTGACTGAAGCAAAATGCTGCACAGCAAGGAGTGAAGTAACTGGAAAAACAGATGCTTAATTTCTACTTATTTTTGGCAACCTTGTTCCTATGATATTTGTTAGATGAGGGGGAAGAAAAGCTGCTGAATGCTGCTTAGTAAATTATACACAAACCACAGCCACATGGACTATCAGGGTGGCACTTCATACAGCCCTATTCAAAGTTATTTTTCTTTTGATAAATCCATAGAAGGGTCTGAAGTAATGTTTCCATATGGGTTTTGTTCCTATTATGCAAGATCCAGTGAACTACATTATCCAAGACAAATGCATTAAGTGAATTGGTGTTTTGGCCTTGGTAGGGTTTTAAGAAGTGTCTTCACCCCACTTCTTCAGCCCTGGGACAAGAGACTTATTAGCTAATTACTATGTAGATGACCTGAAATGTAAATTACATCCTAACATAGCCCCAGGAGCAAGAATTTAGTTTACTGTAATGGATCGTAATTCTATCCAAAAATATAGTTTATTAACAAGCACATACAATAAATTGCATCACTAATTTTAAATAAAACATCTAGCAAGCATCACCTTGACACTAAGTGACATTCAGTTAATACAGAGCAAAAAAGCAATACATATATGCTTTCAACAGACACAGAACAAACTCAGTTGCAATCCAAGTTCAAGTTTTAATCCAAAGAAGGGCACGTAAAAGCAAAAGCAATGAAAACTTCACATGAACCTTGCCATTTCTTTGCACCAGACCTTTGGTCTCTTACAAAATAGGTCTGTAACACAAAAAGTAATAAAAACTCTGGATTCAATTTACTCAGCCCTCTTCCATCACAAGTTACCTATAACATTTTGTGACACCATGAGTAGCATTAAGAGGGAGGTAAGAGGCAAAGATAGTTAAAGTCTTGGACTCGTGTGAGTTCAGCTGCAGACAGAGAGGCTGCCTAGTAGCAGGCATGGACCTCAGTGTCATTTTCCCAGTTTTTGCAAGAAATACAAAGATGGTAAAACATTCTTCTCTCTTATCAATTAAAACTTGATCCATCCTCCACTGACATCAAGGCAAAAGTCCTGTTATCAGGGGTACTCTGATGTGGCCACAGCAGCCTTCAAAAGAAAGTCATCCTCTCTAGTTTGTCACTCTCCAGTCTTCAGCCTGGCTGTAATGTCAGTAAAACCTGACACGCTGCTACTACATGGGTGTTAGAACAGTCTCATCCTCCCTTCATGCCAGAAAAAGGGATTCAGCAGAATTCGATATATAATAATTGAAGCCAACTTGGCAATAATCAGCTCTGCTCAGTGTAAGATCTTAACCTCACTGCAACAAAGTAAATAGAAGGTTTGTAATGAACCTCAATGAAAGCCCAAGAGAAGCATCAGATCAAAACAGAAAAATACAGACTTCTTGTTATTGGACCTTGTTCTTCACACAGGAAAGGACATTTGGATTTCTGATTATCTGGGAGAGTAACAGGAAGATTCCTAAGCACAGTGATCCAAATCTAACAGTGTCCACAGTAAAACTGCTCAAGCAGTACTTTTGAACAACAGCAAAGATTCCTCTGCTTCCTTTGCAGCAGAACAAAAAGTTATCCTCATAAGCAATAGGGTACCAATTTTATTAATTTGGTGCCTGTTATCACAACAGGAACAAAAATGATGCCTGTGTTCCCTAATCACATTAGGAGTTAATTAGAAAAACTTCACAGCACTTGTCAATGGGTTAAAGACTCATTTTCTCTGTATTCCTGCACCTTTCTAACACCTAGAAAAAAACCCCAGAAACTGCTGCTTCCACACTAAGCAAAGAGTTAAGATCTGCTTTTATGACAAAAAAAAACCAAAACAACTCTGTAGAAAAGGTCATTTTTTTCAACTGCTGACACCAGGTATTTTTGCAGCACAAGGAAAAACTTAGCTCAATGTGATCTCACAAACATGAGCAAGTAATAAAAAACTACCTAGAAATAAATGAGTTAAAGTCCAAGAATTGTGATGCCTTGTATTGAAAAACAAGTGCTGCACAATTAAATCAGCAAGAAGCTCCCTCTCTCCTCTGCAACTTGCATAGCTGGCTCTCATCTTAGCTGGTTACGAAATACTCTTGCAGCAGAACAACTTTAGAAGAATTTGGACAAGTGAGAATGGAGTTATATTAATCTAGAACAGTATCACCCAAAGATACAGATGAATACAAACCCTGTTTGTATTTTAAAAAAATAAATAAATCAGAGAAACATGAATTTAAGCTGCATTTCCAGTCTATATATTGGCTTTCCCTTGTTTTATAAAAATAGGGTATGACATTTCAGCTTCAATTGTGTGTTTAAGTCATTTATTCATTGGACATTCCAGTCCTGGAATATCATCTATTGAAGTGTTAAGATTCATCCTGCTTATAGAACAGAGCGATCTTCTTCTGAACTCCACTTGTAGACAATAATAAACTGAACTCAAAAAATAATTACATTATGGGAAGAAGAAAGAAAATTAAGAATAAATAATAGTGATCAAGCTCCACTCTTACTATCTGAACGTTAATAAAACAAATGCAGTCCCTTTTGGGTGATCAAAAGATTTAACTCCAAAACAATACTTACAGATTGAATTCAGAACTAAACTGTACTTTAAAGATTCTCAGTCACCATAAGAGGACAAATCAACTTCCAATAAAGCAAGTCCTTCGAGGACAGAGGGAGTCATGGTAAAAATAATACTGAAGATTCCTGACCTGAGTATGGTGTCCAAATATAAGTATTTTTATCATTACCATAGTTCTCTTGTCATCCATTTAAAAACATGGATTCAATCCTACACTTGCACATTTCTGATATGGGTATAATGGTACATGAGCCATTTACATCTTGGCTGGGTAGTACTGAAGGAAAAGACAAAAAGCTGAAGATTCATTTTGCTGCTTCAGCGGTAAGGGCCGCGGGGTGGGAAGGGCTGTTGGGGATACCAACACTGAAACAAATTAGTGAAATGATAGAGTCAGAAATCCAATAGTACAAAGTCTGCTTGGCCATGGCTCTTTCCCCTACTGCAAAGCAGATTTAATAAATGGGATTTATTTTAGAAAGTTTCACAATTCTTAAACAGTAGATGATACTTGCATTCCTGAAGGATTAAGTTCTACATTTCTTAACGCTAATTCAACTCTCTAAAACCAACCCAATAAAACCAGCAGAGCTTTTACAACTAACATGCACAATCTAAAAATTCCACCCTCAAAACTGCCTTTTTGGTACTCTTTTTAAGCTCTTAAGATACTCTATTTACTGAAAAGATGCCAGGAAGCCTGCAGTGGGAACAAATGCTTCTTTGGCAAAAGGAAAACATTTTAATGCCTCCTCCCTTCAAAGTATGCACACCTCACCACAACATATGCTAATATACTACCAAATAAGTCTCTTTATCTTGCCATTTTCATAACAGTTTCATTCATATCTATTTGAGCTTGCAACTACCTACTGCACACTGTGTTAAATCAACAAGTAGCTTATACCTAAGTAATAGGAAGTAAATAAAAAGAGCACAGTATATTAAAAAAATTATATATTTCAGAACAAGTCAAGAGGGACTAGTTTTGTATGAACTGTTTCAGTGTAAAATTAAACTTTTAAGTCATGCAGGCATTTGGGGCCTGTTTTCTATCCTTTGTCCTTTATTTAAAATGAACAAGATCTAACAAAAAAAAGATGCCCACATATAGGATAGTGTGTGGAAATTTGCACTAGATCTGCTTTTAATACATGAAAACAAAGTTACAGCCCTTTTGTGAAGCTATCTCTGTATGCATATATACCTACACATGGAGATACACGTATCCCTCCAGATTTCCAGCCTTCTCCAAGGCACACACTCCACTGACATTCTTCCATGAATCAGCCAAATGCTGAATCTAGAAAAAGATGAAGACCAACTCTTTGCAGAACTACAGTCTACAACTTTAAAAGTATAATAAAGATAAACATTAACTATCATAGTCCTAGGTGTTCTATCCAAGGGAAACTGCTAAAGTCATCTTCTTCCAAAGAAGCAAAAAGGGAAGTGTTTATTAAAATAAAAAACTCAAACCACAAAAACAAAGAAAACACACCCTTAAACATGCTGGAGCAAGACCACTTGGTGTAGGCATCAGTACCAGCCTTCCTTACTGAACCAGGATCTTTAGTCTCCAAACATACCCTAGTTACTCCAATTAAATCAGTTTGGCTTCTAATGTTAACAAGATCTGCTTTTAATATGTGGATTTAAATACCACAAATATTTGTCAAAGACTGGGTATACAACTGGGGTAACTCTGCTGGGGAGAATATTAAGATTAGAGGGAGAAAATACAGCTAAATTCTATGGGAAAGCTGCTGGGCTTCATCAAAGGCTTCTACAGGCTTAGATCCATACACCTGAAATCACCAGTCGGGGTGATGAGGATGGGGGAGAGTGAGAATTTCTTTGTCATAACTGAACCTATTTTTTTTGCTCCTTGTTAGAGGAATGAAGATGCCTCAGATGATGCAAGGGATCACCCTGAAGACAGCCGCATCTGAAAAATACTGGAAATCCTGAAGTCAGAACTTGTGAATTTATTTGCTGTGTATGTTGTCCTGGAGGAGAGAGAAGTTAATGCTTTCCAAAGGTTGGTATTTATACTTCCGAAAAGTTGCTGCAGTTCTCCCAAATTTGATAGGGCAGGATGTAAGTGCCTCTTAGTGTTCCCAACTGGGCACTTCTGCTGCTTTGGCACACGCACACAGTATTCCAGTACCAATGGGATACAATGTTTAATGCAGCCTTAAACTGGCAGCAATCCTGAGTAGTTTTCAATGTTTATCAACTCAGTAGGTCAAAAGTCTGCAGACACTGGGTGGAGCAGCAGTATGCCACAAAACTAACAGTTGTCCTCCTAGGGAAAAAAAAAGAGAGAAGGGGGGAAAACAGTTGTCAGTAAAAATTAAAGCTCCTGGCCTCATTCCACAGCAGACAATATACTGGTTTGTAAAATACAGGATTAGCTGATCTCAACACTTCAGAAAAAGAAGGCTCATTTGCTCTACGAGTGCCTGATACAAAAGCAGGGAAGCACTGCAGGGGTTCTCAAAAACCTCCCTGGTTTCTAATGTATTCAGTTTAAAGCAGCAGCATGTGGTTTTTCTTTCTGTGAAGGGTGCGGCTGAGTGCTATAGCCAGTAAGTTTAACAGCTAAATGGGAAATAGCTGGGTCATTCTTTGCTGCAGTCTGCTTGTGTTTCTTAAATTACTGCTTGTAGGCATGAAACAGCTGAAGTCCAGTGTCCTCCTTTGGTTCAGCCAAGTGAACAAACTGGGCCCACATTTACAGAAAGGACAACTGACAGGCAGAGCTGTCACACTGTGCCAGTACTACAGCAGGGGTGGCAACATGAAAGCCAGATCCTACCCTCAACTGTGACCCTCCTCCTGCCCCCATCCTGGCAGGGACCTAGATACCAGCTTTAGAAATGTTACGATCTGTTTTTCACTAACCCAGAAATCTCACTTTACCTAGTGCTTGTCACCTGTGCTTTTTCAGGTATATAAATCCAGTTCAATACTTAACTATCCTTTCCTATAAGAGGATATAAAATGTGATATGGAAATCCAGACAGAAGTTACCGGCATGGACGTGGCATGTGCTAATCAATGCTATTCAAACATTCACGATCCCTACCCTGTGTGTTTTCATGGTCACTGTAAGCTCTTTAGAACAGAAACAGCCCATCATGTCTTTCTAAACCAGCTATCACACCTCTACAATTCCACATTATCTTACCGTGTCAAGTGCACGAGCTACAGAGATAAGGGAACAGGCTACTCTGTTTAGATCTCATTTTCTGTGGATTTGCATCAAACGTCAGCTACTTAAGACTGTATTTGTTAAGGCATTTGCAGAACAAAGTACGCTCCTGTCTAAGGGAAGGAATGATAACCCATTTTTTAAAGCAGCTAAAATCATGCAGAAATGTATGTACTTTCAATTAATGTATTTTAGAATGTTAATAAAATGTTCTTCCAACACAGCCCTAAGGTATGTTTTAGTGAGTCCTAACTTCAACAATTCCTAAAGGTGTCTACTGATATTCTGTCATCTTGGAATGGTAAGTTCTACAATGCACAATGCTCAGCAATTAATTAGAAAGTAGTTCTCTAGTCCAAACTCTTCTATTGTTGGATTATTTCAGATAACGTAGGGATTTAGTAACCAGCAAGTAGTTCCCCATCACTTCCTTAGAAAATTATACTGTTCAGTGTTCAAAAGGAATTCTTCATAGCATGATTGTAGCATCTTATGCCACTCTTGAATATTAAGACTGTAATGTAGAAGCAGTTTATTTTACTCAACATGAAAACCATTGAGTTTCAACATACAACTGAAGTGTAACAGAATGACAAGCTGAAATGTGCAATCTCAACAATTAGATCTAAGAAGAATAACTTTTCCAAATTAGTATTTAAGCAGCCTTGTGGCTGCTGTCCATACCCAAGTTGTTTTCATTTCATGAAGTTGAACTGCTTACAAAGCAGATACCTCTTATGCCACAAACTCACAGCAAAATAACCTGTGATACAGCTCTGTAAAATAGGTACCATCAACCTGAATCACCAATTAGTCTCTTCTTTCTTCTTAAAGATCTTCCTGCTGAAAAGCAATTTCTTGTTTTTATGGACGATAAATATCAAGTCAATTGATTTCAAAAAGACAAGAACTAAGTGGCATTCTCGTGCATTACACATACCAAGTAATTCCTTTTTAAAGCACCTTTCTTTTCTGCTCCTGACTTTACGGCATGTGCTTTGGAACTAATGGCTTGACTTGAATTCTCCAAAAAGAACTTGAATATCGCATTTGCTCTTTTAACTCCAAGTGACTTTAAGAAAACCTTTATCATCAGTGGTCACCTTACAGCTGTATTAGATCTTGCTCTACATGAGGGCAGTATTTCCTGAACTGTATACCCGATTTGAATCCCATCTATGACTGCACTGTCTATCAGCTCAAGAAGCCTGTGCAGGCTTGTCTACTTGACTTACGAATCCTTCACACACACATTCACAACTGCTACAATCACAAAACTTGAAATATATTTAAAAAGATGTATTGCTACTAACTGTATTTTACAATGCAGAATGCTTCCACAGCATATCTCAGTTACTGTGGAAAGAAAAACAAGAGTATTTTACACCGAAACATTTTAATTTAGCTGTCTTCAGAGCTTTTTTCCATCTTGAATCCTGCAGCACTTTTATTCGGTGGTGACATTCTCCTGAAGTCAGGGCTGAGCCCACCAGGGGAAGTACTGGTGCTCAGTAGTATTTCCTTCTCAAGGCACAGGAGTGCCATGCATGTACTGCACTAACACAAGCAAGTCAATCCCATCATACCAAAATCCATCACTAGCTTACAGCAGTCTGAACCAGACCCATGTGGTGGCCCTTGTTAAACAGTCCAACAACAGTATTCTGGCTGGCTTGTAAATAAAACTTTGACAACTTTTATACCCATTGGACAGGGGCTTTAGATCTGAAATGCTGCTAAGTTAAAAAGAAGAAATTCTTAAGAACATGCTTTGTTCCTTAAGGTGCTCTTATTACTAAATGAAACCCCAGTGTAATTTCCTGTATAATTACCCTTGATGCAATCCTGCCATTGGAGTTTCTCTCAAGGGAAAGAGCTTTGGGTAGACAATGGTAAACATAGGCTGGCTGCATCGGTGGCAGTGTCCCAAGGGACAGTGCAGCAATTCCAGGAGGCTTTTAGGTAGTGAAATGGGAGTCAAATCTAAAGAAAAAAAGAAACAAAAAATGCTTGTAACAAAACAATTGCATGATAAAGTCAAACACAACAAGCGTGATCCATGAACAATTCAGAAAACCAGCCGTTTCACATATTTAAGGCTTTGTCAAAAGAACAGCAAGGTAATACAAATTACAATAGAGTGAAACACATGGTGCTTTCAATGTTTAAATTCAAGTTAATTGTGTATGTTTAGTATATGTGGGCATAAGATTAAATGTTGAAAATATTATAGCTCAAGCAAATAATAAACCCCAGTAATAAATCATAAAGCATTTTTAGACACAAAGATCATCTAGAGAAGTACTTAGTAATTAATAACAATACAAGGATTCTGAAAAGGATATCAATACTATTTTACCAAAATATTTCAGCAACCAATCCAGGAGGATATCTGAGCTCACTAAAAATCCCAAACTCCCCCATCTGCCAAAAGAGACCTGAAATATTTAGAACGATTTGAAATACAATCCAGCCCAGCCTAATTCCCACAGGTCCAACCAAGGTGGCCACTCTAAAAAGATCAACACATTCATCATCTCTTAAGTGTGCCCCCGCTGTTCACAAGAGGCCATCCTTTTTACCAAAAGGGACTCCAGGGTCATTTCACAGGAAAAAGCAATTATTTTCTCAGGCCTGGCCCAAGCCACATAGTGTTTTATAAATTAAACCCAATATGCTAATCTCCATCTAGAAACAGAGCCAGCCAAGGCAGGTGAATGAGTTCAGGTGCTGAGTAAGGCTCTAAGTTCAGGTGCTAAATAATCAAGATGCAGTACCTGATAAAGCAGTTTTGTGATATCACACTAGTTTCAGCTTTCAAACACTGCAAGGTTTAACCCCATACACAATGTACCACAAGAGCCTTGATTGAGATGACAAGCATGACGAATAGTACATTTGCGTCAGAAAGAAAAAGTCACATTCTGCAGTCAAAGACTGAGGCAAAGTAGGCCGGTCACTGCTGTCATACTTACCTGGCAGCCACCAAGTATTTAACAGCACCTTTGAAACTACAAATTTAGGCAGTGATAGATCAAATCTGCTGCTTTTATCATGTGCCACCTGCTTCCCCAACACACCCTTATCTTACACCTCTCCAGACTATGCATACTCTTGCCCCACTGAAATTGGGTGTCACCAGTGGTAATGCACACAGAATAATTCAGGATAAGATATGTATGTGTGTATATGTGTATATATAAACATGCTAAAAGACTACAAGCTAAAAGTAGGCAAGATAGTTAAACATATATTTCAGCATCTTTTTCAGGTTCTGAACCTTGGCTGCAATGAGATATAATCCTCAAAGCCTTGTGCAAACCATCTACAAACCATTTCTTAAACGGATTTTGCAATGCCAGCTTGCTATTCTCAAACCAAGCTTCACCAGCATCTTCAAGAACCACTTTCACAGAGTCATATTCTAGGAACTACTGTGCAAGTCACAACTGGGTGAGAAAAACAGTTACTGATAATTTAAAAGATCTTGTGGCTGATGTTCTCAAACTCCTTTTCAAAGACTGGAATTTTGCAAATCAGAACGAAACAGCATTCATCACTGTGTAATTCTGGTGCAGCTGATACCCTGATCCTAAACAACTGAAAATCTCCCAAACCTCCCCTCTCCCAACTATATGCAGAAATAGCCAAAATAGACAACTACAAACTGGTCAGGCAATGTTCTTAATGTCAAAAAATACATTCTCCACAAAGCAGTACAGCTTCCTGTGAACACAGGCTTGTGGGGTTATCCCATCCCTCAACATGAGGCTTCTTTTGTACATCATTTTTGCTGCAGACCTCCTTGTGCACTTTTCCTGGCAAAGCAGTAGTTTGGCAGTTATGATTTACTCCAGTGGCCATGGGACAAGTGACCCCTTATCATAAACTCTCTAATCTTTCCACTGTAACTCTCTACCCTTCTGCTTTCTCCTTTCACCTCCAAAGCTGACAAATTCCCAAGATGTTGCAAATAGGGAGGAGTCACAATATATCTAAATCTGTCCAAATGTGAATCTGCAGGTTGTCATCAGATACTGCTAACTCATGTGATTGCTTGATGCACAACCAGATAAGCCAAAGGCCACTTTACAGCAAAGAGCCTGAACTGGGGCAGAACTAAAACAGCTCAGCTGTCACACTGTATGTACTGAAATGGCCAAGGGCTGCTAGCATTTCTTCTGCCTTATGTATAACTCTGCCAGTTTAGGAGTGTGCTGCCTGGCAAGAAGTTGCATTGCTGGCTGATGCATCTAATCTTGCCTCAGGAACTGTATTTCTCATCTCTTATTTCCATTAAAGAATTCCTCCTGCAAAAAGCATCTTTCTTTGTAGAGTCCTCAATAAAGAAAAACATTTGTAAGCACCACTAAACCTCAGCAACAGTCTTTGGATCTTTGTTTTTTGACATTGGATATTCTTGTGCTAATACAGCATTTCAATCATAATTTGATTAAATAAATCTTTTAAAATATTCATCCTAGCTCAAGTCTTTGAGGAGCTATTTGAAATGTTTCTGTCACTGCCAGAAACACACTTCCACCCCTTCTGTATTCTGAAGAATGCAGAGATTTCATACCTTTTAAAAACCTGTAGTAGATGTTATAGAGGGTCCTCATGGCCAGTTCTTGCAAAGGCAGCACATGATCTGTTTCTGTCCCTATAGATTTCACCTCTGCTGGCAGGAACACAGTTAACTGGCCTGATGAAAAAGAGAGCAGTTTCACCTCTGAAACTTGAATTGGAGAACCACAACTAGAAGGACACAAGACATTTAGAAAGTGGTTAGAAAAAAAATAATACAAGTAACTTTATGGGGAAACCCAGATGACCAACCCAAAGTGTGCCTCATACTGTTCTTCAGTGCACACCCCTTCAAGGATTCCTTGCACAGTGCAATACATGTTGGGGTTGGACCTTTAAATAAACCTTCCAACCCAAACCATTCCAGAGATTCCCATATTTTGGAACATGCTAGTCATGGAAGGACTTTACTTATCAAATAACATTCAAAAGCTAGAGAACTGAGAACACAGTCCCAAGAAAGTGAACTATGTGCATTTCATGTCCCTTACTTTGCCAACAAGGCCATTACTGAATATTTTACTTAACAGTTTCATACCTAACACTTGGTTTCCTGTGTCTCAGATCAACCAGTTGAGAATGGTAATGGATTTCTCAACTATAATACATGAGGCAAATTACAGTCACCAAAAAATATAATTTAAGTGCCACGAGTGATTCTGTAGCATACATTTCCCCATCCACAGAGTTCCCTTGGAGGGTGCAGGGCGTGAAAGAAAAGTAAAAAGAACAGCCTAAGCTGTAGTGGGAAGATACCCTAGGGAGTCTACAGCCTTGTCCTTCCCAAATCATATCAGGAAAAAGAAGGTTATTTTGGATCCAAGGAGAGAAACTTAGCTTGTAGTAAAAATAACAACTCTTTACATGATCCCTACTGCAAGCTATCATGGCAAGGAGACACACATAGGAAAATTCTACTAAGAGGTTGGGGAAGTCAACAGGGGAATTGGAATTGTTTATGACAACTTAAATTTGAAGCCAAGAGCAACTTGTTAGGGCCAGTCCTAACAAATGGAACAGAAACACAAATTTGTCAGCCTTCCCAGATACTGGACCTAAAACTGAGGTAACTACACTCAACCTTATCAGATGTGAAATATTATAGCACTTCCTTCATAACAAAGAATCTCATTTATTCTGATAAAGGAAAAACAGCCCAGAGAAATAAGTAAAAAAGAGCAGCATCAAACAGCAAGTCAGGAAGTCTCTTGTTAAATATTTAATGGTTTCACACAAACCATTAATGGGATTAAAATATATTTGGGAATTCAGAGGTCCAGTATTCCAACAATCCATTCCCCAGGAATCCATACCAATGAGTTAGCTATCACAACACATAAATCTATCATGTTGTATATTCAAGCTGATTAATCCCTTATCAACCTAGCTAGAAGATGCACCCATACATTCGCTATAGTTTCTGCAGCTCAGAGCTGGGCTGTTTGGCCTACTTTACGTGAAGGGTCATAAAGAGAGCAAAAAAACCCTAAACAAAAGAGAGCATCAAAAGGAATACTCTCAGAGATATATACCCTTAAGTCAGGGTGGATTAGAGAATGAATCTCAACCCATGAGTAATCCTTGGTGCAAAAATGAAGAATACAAAGAAAAACACCACACAAAACCCATGGAGGTTAAGAAGTGGAACATAGGATGGTTTAACTAGCTGGGAAAAAAAGATGCTGCAGAAACAGCTTGGTGAATAAATAACTGAGGGCAAAAAAAGAAAAAAGGCTGCAGCCACCCATTGGCTGCCTCCAACAAGACTGACAGATACCTTTGCTGGAGACTATGAAATCCAATCTGCAGCAAATAAGATCAAAGTTTATTTTGAGTGCTGAGATCATCACCTCTTATATAAAAGACTTTTTCAGTCAGTCTGACTGCAGGATTCCCAGACAGAGATTCATTACTTGCACAATGCAATTTTATATTCTATTTTCAGAAATCTAGCTTTATGTTACTAACAGCAGCATGTCGGGTTTGATTCACCAGTGGATGACCAGAAGGAGCATGAAAGCCTGGGTCTTCAGCTCTCTCTTGACCCATGAAAACCTTGAACTGGTTACTAATGCTTTCTTGGAAAGAACACAGGAGTTCCTCACATGGCTATTATTACATAATTTTAACATCACTCAGCACATTATCAAATAAAACCTTTGGTTTCTTAATAATGTATAAGTGCTCCTCCTGTGCTGGAAATCTGCCTTAAAAATAATCTATGATTTTTCAGGATGGTTTCACAACAAATGTCTGTTTGGTACACAAATACTGGTTTGCTTATCGAAAATAGTATCTTTTTATTCTTTAATATTATGGGAAAAAATTATGTTATTTCTTCCACAGAAGCATTACAAGAATTAATTTCATTGCAACACTTCCAAATTTGTCTTTTTGATACTAGATGTAAATACTCTCCATCAGGGATACTAGCAGCTATAGTCTGACCAGGACTGTACACGTAATCACAGCAAAAAGAACTGGTAATATCCTCATAAAAGGTCAGTGCAAAGATAAAATTATTTTGCCTGAGTATAAAATAAGGACCTAAAACATTAAAAAAAAACAAAGACATTCTTATTTACAATCACCTGATATACACAGGACAGTTGGATCAAACTTGTTGGTTCAACTGTCATTGTCACTAGTATTGGCCACAATCTACGTAGTTCTATTACCTTTAGATTACCTTAGATTTATTACCTTAAATGTCTGTCTTAGGATTTACAATCAGTTCTGAAAGAACAGAGGCTAGGAATTATTTTTCCTGAAAACCAGAATTATTGGTAGCTCGAAGCTGCAGACAGTGCAGCAGAATTATAATCCAACCGAAAGTATTTAAATATCACCCAACCAGCTGACAGGGAATATTAGAAAAACCTTAAAATGCCAAGACTCAGCATCTCACATATTGCAAGAGAGTGCAGGCTGTAGAGATGGAATTTATATTTAATGCAAGATTTGCTGAGAGTGAGCACACCAGAAATTTATAATTAGATGGTAATGGGGACAAATCCTCTTCTGATCAGTTTTACACCAGCAAACTGGTGGTGCTGATCCTAATTTATGCCAGTGCAGTGCAGAAAGAATTCAGCTAGTGTCCTAGACAGACCACTTCTTTTCCCTTACATCCTAACCACAGACATGAGACAGCCTAGGTTATTTTTAAAATCCACATGTAAAAATATACCTGTCAATCCACCTCTGCTAAAAAAGTTCTTATTTGCTGCAACACATTAAAAAATACTTTGTTCATTCTTTAGTTCTGGAAATTCTGCGAACCCTGCATTTTTGGCCAACCTTTAAGTGCAGCCAGGATTCAGCTTTGGGCCTTACATTACCATTACAAATTCCTTCAGAATAACTGCACTGTCTGTTATAACCTAATACTAAACTACTGAAAGTCAGCAATTAACATAGAGGATTTATTACAAAAATCAAACAGGACTGGAAGCTACCGTAATCCCCTCAAATCAACACCAGTCCTGAATCAATCACACACACATATAAAATAATCAATTGTATCATACAGGAAGATAATTATGAGAAATTTTACAAGGAACAGGTATTCAAGACAGCTGAATTAATTCATACCTACCCACTGCAACCAATGACTTTATTATACAGGTAAGATGGGAGGCCTTTCAGATGAATGTTGTTATCCACATAAACATATTGCAGCTCCCGAGAACGACCTAAATCTGGGTTTAGAAAACAAGAAAAGTCAGGGGGAGAAGGGATGACATAGTGACAAAGCAAGAAAAGCAAAGCAATTCTCTTTAATTATAAATAAGCTGATCAGACCGAGCGTAAGCAAATATAAATTAATACTTCTCCATTGTGAAGTCTCAGCCAATGGTTTTATTATGCATGAGCTGAAAAGCTGCTTAGAAAAAAGCCTTTGAAATTACTAAAACAAAACCAAACCCCTTCTCAGCAGCTCTGAAAATCACATTATAAATAATTGAATTTTAACACTGACAAACCCTGAAGTCAGTCAGAAGCCACAAAGGGACAATTGATTTCAAATCCACAGTGCATACTTCCAAGTTCATAAGGTCAAACCTGCTTTCATTAACCAGCCCCATGTCACTGAAATCACAGCTTCACTATCTTTAGTAAACTGGTAAAGGCATAAACAAGAATGTGGTCGGTCCCATCCTTTCATTTCTGGAGGAGAAACTTGTTTGATTACATTAGCCATAACCAAATACAATCAGTAATCATTCAGAAACAAGTCTATGTGATGTGGTAAGTTACAGAACACAGGGAAATATACAAGCATCAAAGGCAAACATTACACAACAAAAGCTGTGTCTACAAGTAAATAATCAATGCATCTGAAGGTGTGCTTCCTGCATTATTTCTGTGAAAAGACTCATGGCTGGCAATCAGAAGAATCAAGTAAAGCATGTTTAAGCAATACTTCCATGGACTAGAAATATATTAACATACCGCCAGATAGAGGCATAATTTTACTTGGTTTAGAAAATGAAAGAGGGAAAATTGAGCAAAATTAAAAGGGAAAATTTAGACTTCTAGGAAGAATTCTTGGAAACAAGATTTTTGCTTATCAGGAAGATCTCATCAGTGAAAAGCATGCCAATGTGAGACATTGAAAAAGACAAATCAAACTGAACTAAAAATAATATTCTAAAAGAGTTTTGAGCTGGCAAGAAAGCTGACATGTAGGATCACCCAGGCAGCCCATTTCATCTGTAGCTCCTATGCCATTTGAGATCCCATCTTTATCAAACATCAGTTACCTTGGTTGGCATAAAGATAAGGATAACCAGAGGAATCAGCAGAGCTACTGTCCCTTTTGTAATCATGGCTAAGAACAGAATAAAAAATTAAAACAAATTCCACTATATTTCTATTCAGAAATTCTATTTGGAATCATGATCTCCTTACTATAACAATAGGTTATAGAGTCCCTTCCTTGTTATTATCAGTTTTACTGTACACGAGAGCTCTGGACACTGCTTAGTGCAGATGATATTTTGAGTGATCCCCCCCTAAACTTCTGGTCATCTTAAAATATACTGAGTGTTTTCAGCTGTCACCTACTTGAATGGCAGCTGTAAGCACCAGAAACCTTAAAAGCTCAAGCTGAAGAAAAGCTTCAGAGGGTGTCAACTATCAAATCTTGGATATAAAGAACAAGTGATGAATACCAAAAGAAAATGAACAGATTCCTTTTCTGAAATAAAAATGTTAATATTAGAAAAACTGAGGGGTTTGGGGTTTTTTTTCCTTTTAACATAGGCTCTGCAACAGTCTGTGGAAGCTTCAGGGACCATAATCCGAGCATTGTTGAAACAACTGAGTCACTGGACATCAGGGGACATGTTCAATCATCACACACTTTTTTGACCCTGTATCAAAGACATTCTAGTTCACAGACCTATCTGCTGCATCCATCAAGTGTCCCACCCCAAGAAGCAATTATAAATATCCCCACTGACTGATGGGAACTGCTGCTGTGCATCGGTATGAGCTAGCACCTCAAAAAGAGGATTTATTTTGGCTCAGGAATGCAGGGCTTAAAATAGTTTAGTGAAGTTCTGGGATATTTTTAGATGAAACAAAAACATTGTTATCTTAACAATGAATAAAAATATTGTGATACTAAAGCACTGTAACACCATCAAATACTGTAAGGCTGGAAAAGAATCAGCCAATAAAGTGCAAAGCGGATAGCACGTGCATGGCACACCTCATGCTGGGAGAATACCGCCTCATGTTGCAGGGGCCAATTATACCCAGAAGAGCAGAAAACTATGAGTTGCTGGGGCAGCTTGAATGTGCTACTGTTTAACTTATTAACTTAGAGAATGGAAGAAAATTTTTAAAAGAGGCTCATCTTACTCTTTTCTACACAGATGTATGCAAATGGGCTGAAAATCAGGCAAGTCAAAAAAAGCCCTAAAGCTGTTCTTTTCATATGCATGGAGGGGGGAGTTAGGCTGCATCTCATCTCTTCCCTCTGTCTTTATTTTAGGCTATGTTTAGAATCGAAGTTCTGAGTTGACTGCATTTCCTAGGTAATTAAAGCAAATTTTTGGATGTTAGACAAAATATCTCAGTAGGAAAAATTCAATTCCCCAAGCCAAATAGCCTGTAACTATAAATGTTCCTTTGATATAGTTTCTTTGCATTAAATAACCAAGCATGTTTGAGTCCCCGAAAGAGATTTTTTTTCTAGTTTCAAACACTACCCCTAAAGTTTAAATTCAAATAAATCGTCACTTTAAAAAGCTCTTTGTATCCCATCCACATTGATTTTTATGTCTTCTATCAGTCAACAAATATTGTTAAAAGTTCTCTAGAAAACAAGCTTCTGAAGAACTCGATGAAATAAGGATAGCGTCCATCTATGCAAGGCTACAGCTACAAAGAAGGTTTTCATGTGGCTTTTGCAAGCCCTGTACTGTGTCTAAAACATTTCCACTTTCCTCCTTCCAAGCTCCCAGATCAAAGCCGTTTCTCCCAGAAATGACCAAATGCCGTAAGTCCTGAACAAACCCCAATTCTACTTTTTTTTCCCTTTTTTCCCCTTTTTTTTCTTTCTTTTTTTTTTTTTTTTTTTTTCTTTAACCTCAGGGCCCTGGCATATGCATTCCACATGGCTGAAGATGGAACAAAAGCTCTTGTGTGTCTGCACTGATGCTCTTTTAACCATACTGTGAGGGCAAGGACACAAAAGCTGCACATACTGAGGGTAGAATAAAACCTTTGTTTACTGTGCACTGATAATTACTAGACCCATTTTCTAAACAAAAAGTGCACATAAACCCTCAATAAAGTGATATAACACTGAATATTTGCTGTCATAACATCCCCTGGACTGCCAGTATACTTGAGAATTTATGGCCTATTTTAATTATATTTGTACTTTATTACATAAATCATTTTTATTTCTGCAGTGTCATCAGATTCAAATTCCTGCTTGCAGTGGAATTTGTTTTGAGGCATTGGAGCATCTGCTAACTGTAAAATCTTCAAGTTAAATTTCTGCCACAGGATAATTTATATTGTAAGTAGGCTGATATAAAATGAGCACTAGTTCTATCTGCCGTTCATTAACAGAATTCCAAAGGCCATTTATTATTAGGGCAGCATGAAAGCTGCCCTGGAAATAACAGCACCATCCAGGGTGCAGTTTCCAGTTCAACTTACACATATAATTTAGGTTTCTTGTT
This sequence comes from Agapornis roseicollis, assembly GCA_002631895.1. NCBI lineage: Eukaryota > Metazoa > Chordata > Aves > Psittaciformes > Psittacidae > Agapornis > Agapornis roseicollis. The sequence continues at coordinate 50,156 of NDXB01006416.1, read as the reverse complement.
AAATAAATGTATTAAGAAGGCCCAAAGTGTCACATCCATGCAGTCCTGTTTCTCTGAATATAAACTGGAATAGTCAATAGCTTTAAAACAGTAATTTTTAAAAACAAAATATTGGCTTATCCAAGAATTCAGTATATTCTGCAGAAAAAAAAATACTATTCCATTAGTTCACCCAGCTGCTTGTTCATGTACCAGTTCTGAAAGTTAGAGAGTGGAACCAAGTATTTTTACTGTATTTTATAAAATGGATTAATAGCGTTACACTTCATCTTAATAGCATGTGCCCAAAACTATGTACTTTGTAAGAATGTACAGGACAAAAAAACTACACAGTGCCAATGCAGCAGCGCTGTGAAAGTACTGTGCTACTGCAGGAGTAAATCCTACACCTGTCAAACTAGAAGAGGAAAATGCAGATTTCCATTACACTTAAAAAGAGGCTCTACTGGCAACTCAAGGAACATTAAGTGTGAGGAAGAATGCATTCCTTGGCGTAGTAGATGTCAACCACCATACGAAATAAAGTAAATCACATTTTAAAATGCATTAAGCAGTCAGTTCCAAATGTATTTCTTCTAACATGGACGTGTCTAATCAAAAAAGGGGGGAAAAAAAACATTCTGTCAGGAGATAAATAAAATGTCAGCTTTCCAACTCCCTAACTGGAAAAAAAATGACAATATTTGCTTGAATATCACTTGCAGATATTTATACAGTATCTCTCTCTGTTATTTAATGTTTTCACTTTCTCATTAACCATTAGAATGAAGTTGGATGTAAAAACACATACATAAAAAAGCATTAGCCAGTATGTGCAGCTAGCAGAAATGATGCTACATTTATGCCTTCACTCCAGGAATAATCACAGAAAAATATTCCCCATAGATCAGGAGATAGTGCATTAAAAAGCAAAAAGATTGAATCTAATTCTCTCTTCTACTTAATTTCATCACATCTTGACCACTCTGATGCCTTCTGATTCTTCAGAGGAAGGATTAAACATTTACATTTATACTGCGCTGCTTTTCCTCTGAACTCTAGGATTTATGATTCAGTTTCATATCCACAGATAGCAAATTATCTCCAAATGTTCACCAGTGAGTCACTATTAAGAACTACTGAACAAGGTCAATTGACAGTCTTTGATGTTTCCCGTTATTTTAAAAGTTCCTTTTGAATGTTTTGAATTTAAGTCTAAAAATAAAGAAAAAAGAAGGTGTGTCATTATATTAGAGATTTATTTCCTCCTTTTGAACTTAAAACACTTCAGCAGATCTATAGCTCATCCAGGTCATTGCTCCCTCACAGATAAGCTATGAGCACAAAAGTAGCAAAAACTTTTGCCTTTTAATATTTCACATCTCGTCTTAGAGAAGAGCATTTTATTTTTGCAAAAAATCAGAAGATTCAGCTTCCTGTCTGATGAAATGGAGTTAGAAGTATTTTCCAAAATAGGGGAAGTTACTTTGCTTGGTTTATTTAGTACTGTGGAATCTGACTGACGCATCCTGGAAATAATTTTCTCATTTATATAATGACATCAATTGGGACATACCTAAACACTGTGTCTGGAGACATTATTTGCACTTGCTTTCCAGGAATATAAGCAAAGGTGCTAAGAAAATCAGAAAGACCATAAACTTCTTGAAAGACTGAACTTCAAGTACTGAAAAAACAAAGTTAAACTTATACAACATAATTCACTTGGAAATTATCTTGTTTCTAACCACCTCAATTTTCAGCTTCTTTTCAGTGTGTTCATCTGTACCTAATTAACACCAGACTTAGACTGTATTCTAGGAAAACTATTAATGGCTATGCAAATGACATGACAGATCTTCATGCCTGTCTGTATTTCAGTGGAAATTAGCTGGTGGCAGGGATACAAAGTCACAAACGCAGGGAAGTGGACTTGCTTTTCACAAACAGAATATACAGTCCACACTTACTGACAACACAACTGACTTCTCACAACAAACCACCACTCACCAACTGCACCTCCTACACTTGAAGACCTGCTTTGACACTTGCAAACTTTGAAAGGGCTGAGAAAAAGGCTGAGAAATTCTTTCCTGGGCTACTACCGTGGAGGTTTTGAAGGATGCTTATACAGAGCCCAAACTGAACCTTTGCTAGATTATGCAGTACTGACATTCCTAATGATGAAAAATTCCACAGTAGGTTTTAAACCCAAGCTGAAGAATCTTATTTAAATCATCAGATCCAGCAAACAGAAACAGATTATTACCCAAAGTGGTGGAACTCAGATTACATAGTACTATATTTAAGCACAGCCTCATTCAAACTTTTTTCCCCCCAGTTAGCTAAAAATAAAGCAAATTTGATAGCTGACCTATTGCTCTAAAACAGATGTGAAACCTTAACCTGCATTTCTTTTTGTTTAATAATGTGTTTTCCAACAGTATGATCACTGTGACAACTCCATAGAGGTTGTGGAGACCACCAAAAACAGGAAGTTTGTTTTGCCATGTCTCCTCCAAACCACCCCAGCCCAGGGATGCTGTTGACTCACCAAGTGGCAAAAAAGCCAGACGGTTTCCAGCCATGGAGAGCTCGTTGAGGCTCGGCAGTTGGCACAGATGGCGGGGAACATACCACAGGTGGTTTCGATCTGCAGTCAAGTACTGCAGTGAAAGGCACATGTGCAGCCTTTCAGGTAAGGTTATCAAGCGATTGGTTGAGATGTCCAGTGTTTGCAGCTCCCTCAGGTCTCCAACCTCTACAATCCAAACAGGAGGCATTGAGAATCATTAATTGGCACAAACAAGATCCCCCTGAAATACAGCACATAAAACCACATGTCATCAGCTAGCTGTGTGCTGTTCTTCAGATACCATTCTATCGATCTGCGTTGAAAACTCATACTAATAATTGCAATCATTTTCATATTTCACACTTTTTTGATGAGGAACAGTTATCAGTTTGGCAGGACGTCTAAATATGAGATGTCTCAAGTAGAGCATTCCTGAAATGTGACAATTACTGCTGTCAAAATTATCAAGCACTTCCCAGTCCTAAATCAGAACTAGGAAAAAACAACCCAAAACACATTACATAGCTTGCTGTTATTGAGGGTGTTTTGCATGACCCCAAGCTCATGCAAATGCAGTATCTTTTTCTTAAAAACCAGCATTTGAGAAAGCAATGCTTATTATCCACCTTACTTAAGATTCTCTTGCAGTGAGACTTACAAATATATGCACAGCACTTCCTGCTTAGTGACAGTCTTTCACCAAGCATGCTTAGGAACAACAGCTGTGTCTTCATTACAGAATTCAAAAGACCTGGTTTCCATTAGAAGAGAAATTTCTTAACCTGTAAGTTATATTATATTGTCAGAAGACATTACAGTAAGTTCAACCTCCAGTTGCAATAATTACAGCTTCCAGAGATTTTTCTAACATTTTAAAGAATGCTAAAAGTACATTTTGTGGTTTAAATGGTATTGTGTCATTCCTTTACATAGGTAACAACTAAAGTTCTTAGGTGAGCACACAAGTAGCTTCACCTGTGCAACAGTTACTTCCCTTGCGTCTGGCCTGTGAGACCAGGATGCACTTAATCCAAGGACTGACTGACAAATACATTAAGCAGCTTTACAGGTTATTTCATTGTTTACTTATTCTTCTGCAGTTACTCAAAAATTGAATAACTATGTAAGTTATTTTCCCCAAACATGGGGAGACTCTAAACAGTTTTGCTTCAGTTTTGAATGCTTAACAGCAATGGAACTAACTCATGAAGTGCTCCGTGCCCCTAATTCTTACTGCAGCTCTAAGCATCTTGAAGAACCAAATGTACTTTGCTCTTGGCTGAATGAAAGCAGCTCTTGCATCTGATAGCTGCTAAAACAAGATAAGCCAGAATTTTCTGCACTGAAAACACCAGACAATCTACACAATGCGCAATCTGCACAATTTACAGCTCCATCACCAGGGTTTTTTTTTTTTTTTTTAAGATATAAATAGGATAACACTGAACTGTTAAAGCTAAACAGAACCTGTTGTGCCCTGAAGTTGTCTCTGCAGCAGGAGCTAGAAAATTCACAATTCCCTGAGCTCTGAGGTAGCACCCTGTATACTACACCAAAGCAGAAAACAAAACACCAGGTTAGTTTCAAGCTGTCTTCTACACAATAGCAAATCTGAAGTTGACCTTGAAAAAAACTGCTATAAATGTTACTGTCAAGACTGAAAGTATGAAAAGAAAAGGGAAGTTATAATTCAGTGTTTACATGGAAGTCCTAATTAAACAAAATGTGTGTGCACATTTTAAAGGGAGCTTCGGCCCACTGTAAACAATCCCAGTACTAATTACAATAGAGACTCAACAACATAGTATAAAATATTACTGACAGAAGCAGCTGCTACGCACAGATGACCACATTCTTCAAACCTTGATTTTGATGTCAACAGGAATCATAGGCTTATTTAAAAAGCTGCTTTGGTTTTTGATTTTTAGTATAAAATTGAACATAAATGGCAAAAGCAAAATAAGCACCACTGAATAGCAAAAGACTACTGTGCAAAAGAACTGCAGCAGAACTCATTTTGAAAGAGTTTTATATTCATCACCAAAGCTTATGCTTGAAAACAGTGACAGGAAGAGCCACCTACACGCAGCCAAACCACTGACCACATGCAGTCAATAACAGGGCTAGCTATTTTCATGCACTAACCTTTTTCTCTGCCACTAAAAACAGTTTTGTAGTTCAGTTTAGGTCCAAAATGTCATAAACGTTAGGGCTGGCAAAGCTGGCAGAGTTTCAAAGGCATTGCTAGAACGATATGTTTCAAATCTAAGAGGAAATAAAAGTATTCTCACTTTATCCTTCATCCAAAAAACACATACTTGCCTAAAACTTTATCCTCTCTACCTTAATCTTCCAATGCATACCAGATGTAAACATCTACGTTCAGCATTAGTGCCATATGTTATAGAAACACCCACCCAGCCATGATGAAGTTAGAAAGTCAACAGAAGTGCCATCAGATTACAGATATAACCCTCAGACTCTACACCATAGAGCTGAAAACTCATTTTGCAGAACATGCTCAGACATTTGCTCATGACACTAAATTATCCTCCATCTCATTAAAGCAAAGGAAAACCATAAAGAGGAATAACACAAAACATAAACAGTCCATTATTAAGTTTTTCAAGCTTTTAGTACTAAATATTATTATCCATGCCTTAATAATCTTGTAACATAAATACTGAGGGATGCCTTGGCTAACAAACATACTGAAAGACTTACAAATCTCTCTTGCTATCACCTCATCAAGCACTAAGACACACACAAGGGGTGGACTTTGGAAATTTTGGGCAGACCCAGAAAAGAAAATAGTTATTCCCAAATAAAAAGAACTGAGGAAAAAGGGACTTTTATGCATATAGCCCCCATGCACCCAAGGGTAACAAAGAGGCATTATGCATCACCATTGAACCACATTAAGGGGTTCCTGCTAGATTTAAATGAAATTCATAAATGTGTAATGTAAAATTTCTATTAACTCTAGGATTAGCACTATCAAAATCAACACGGCAGAGCACTGAGCCCCATTCTGGGATCAGAAGCCAGAAACAAAATGCTCAGTAGCTTTGCTAAACCCCCAACTTGGAAAAACCTGGATTTGTAGAAGCACACACAGAGTCCAAATGCGAAGTTCCTGTGCCTGTTCTTGGACCCAAATGTTTCAGCTGTGTCCATATGCACAGATTACTGCCTTCACATCTAGCTGGGCAATTCTGTGGCTTTACCATATGGTACAAACGTGTTCATGGCACAGTACACATGGAGTGGCTGACAGACTGAGGTAAAGTTGTATGTGGATTTACACAAACTTAAATGCAGGCTTATACCCAAAGTCCTCCTACAGCCTTCTGAAAGCAGCTTCAGTGACACAGATGTACACAAAAATACTTCAGGTTATATTCCAAAACTGCCAGTGCTTGAAAAATTAGTTCTATCTTTCTCATCCTTGATAATATGAAGATTCAGAAGTGATTACCATGACTCCAAAGAGCAGCTTTTGCATTCACTGAATAGCTTTCACAAGTGCTTGGAGAAAGGGACAATGAACTGTCATCTTATGCATTGGGGTTGCCAAAAGAAAACTGCCAAACAGGTCTGTGCCTCAACACAAAAAGAAATGAAACATCAGCACACTTAAGTAACAACAAAAAAATAAAATAGAAACCTTGAAAGAATTCCAGGAAATTTCCAAAATTACTGACCTTCTGACAAAACATTGTGTGTACAGACACTCCGAGCTCCAGGAAAAAACTATTTCTGATTAAGGTGGCTTAAATGCCACTTTTAAAAACTAATTCCATGGTTTTACATGCAGGAAAACGCAGCCATCTGGAAGTAAGCAGCCTATACAACATACAGCAATTGCCAAAGGCAAGCCAAACTTCCGTAACCTTCAGGCCTCACCAGCTGCATGACTCCAAAATAAGTAACAGTCTTCTTAATGTTTCAAGAGCAATCCCACCTTTCCCTGATGGGCCATAACCCCAGATTTCATCCAAAGATATATGAAACACATACACGATTGGATTTGAGTGTATGGAAGGCATGGACTTACTTTAAAATTACACTACCTGGGTTTTTCCATCCAAGTAAAAGCAAAAAGGGGAAAGGGCTACAAACCTACCTGCATGAGAATGCACCTCAAAGCAAGATATTAAGAGAAAGCAGAGAACCTACAAGGAATGGAAAAAGGAACTGATGAGGAAAGAGAGCTAGTGCTTAGAGGTCACGCTGCAAAGTTAAATGAAAACTGCCAGGAGGCCAGGAAAACGGGAACTTGCAGACAAACAAAAGGTTTCTCAACAAGAAGAGCAAGAAATGAAGAACAGGTGTCAACAAGGGGTAGAAATGAAGAGGACAGACTAAATATTAAATTAGCTTTTTGCATAATTTTTTCCTGTAAAAATAATGCTGCATATGAGGACAAAGACAGGATACCTCACAGGAACAAGGACAAAGCACTGAAAATTACCACATCCATTACTAAAATGAAATGAGGCTGCTTAAAAAATTTCCATCCCAGAACACTGAAAAAATGGGTTATATATCAAAACTGCAAACTCAGGCACGAGGATTCTCAATGAATAGGACATTTTCTGGGATAGCAGCCTAGGGTTGGAGAAGAAATGTAGAATCTGTGTTGAAAACAGCCCTGTTAATGTGAACTCAGTGCTCTTCAGTACCTTATGACAACTGTTCTAACAGGAATGCAACCAAGAGTAACCAATGACTACAACATAAATAGAAAGCTCAATGAAAGCGCAACCTGGATCTTTCCAGATGTAAATCATGTTATACTGAGTTATCTTGCATTTAAAGTACTGGTAACATGGTAGAGAACCAAATTATCCTACAGGAAGACGAGAAAGAACTTTAAGACTGAAGTGATTGAAACTAAAAATAACAGAAAATAAGCATGATAAGAAGGTGCTGCAAATTCAGTCTCTGCTTGAAACAATGAAGGAAACAAAGGACTGGGTATAGTTTTTCACTATCTAACAGTAGTGAGCCACCACTGAAAATAAGGCAATTTCTACATATAGCCAGCATTTTATTAGGAGCAAGTAAATGTGTTAGTAAACCTTTGTATTGCAAGCAATAATGATGGTTTTGCTATTAACATACAAACCCTTCCAGCTAAAAAGCCTGGTACCAAACAGTTCTAACTTGGAGGCAAATCCTCTCCTGCCTGATACATACTCTGCAATGCCAGCAACATGCTGCTGTTCCAAGGCTGCAGAATCTGTACTGAAAATCTTTGGTACATATGAAAAAAAGAGCTGGTTGTGTCAGGAAAGGAATAGAAGGTGCTAAAATTGGCTACCATGCTTCACCATGAAATACTGTTTTAATCAACTTCCATGAACCTGAGAACAAGACGCATTTTCCTGTTCGACCTGTAAAACTAAGCAACGGTGAATAAGAGGTGTTTGAAGTCTTTCACACTTGCAAAGCTTATTACCTGTCTCATGTGGAAAAAAATGCAAGTCTGATCAAATTCACAGGCCTATATTATGACACTATTACCAATTTAAAACTGTGATGGACAGGAAATATAAGTTGAAATTGCTAAGAGCTTGATGGAAAAGATCTCCTTTAGATCTGCTCTGAGATGTCTCAGGAGAACTTAAATAGATTTTAAGGTGGTTAAAACAAATTAAATAGCCTATTATCTGTTACATTACATTTACTGTCCTACCACACAGCTCACATTTCATAGCCTATAAAAATTAAATTTTCTAGCACAAATTGGCACTTATGATAGACCTGTGCCATCTTCAAACAAGGAAGCTGGACCACAACTGAAAATTGGCATCATTAGATATAAGGACAAAGAAAGGGGGAGGCAAATTGAATCACATTTACATTTTGACACTGCTGTATGAAGATCTTTTACTGTATTGTTAGTGAGAGAGTTTGAAAAATGTTCTGCTTCTCAAGCCTAACAGACCTGAAGATGATTTTTTTTCCTTGTATTTTTCCTATGTAGGCCAATATTTGCTCCTATTTTAAGAAATAAAGAAGAGAAGCTAGAACAGATGTTGTGATACTGCAGCAACCATTTTATGCATAACCTGCTTTTAAATAAGGTGCTGAATATGAGTTCAAACCCATAAAGATACTAGAGGGGGGTGGAAAGCTTCTATCCCAGCTGATCAAACCTGAATCTATTCCTTTCAAAGCAATACTTACGGCTGAATTTCAAACAAATATGCTGGCTGGAAAGAACAAGGTTAAAGACATTTCTGGGGCAGGACTTTCTTTTTGAATGAACACTCTCATGTAAGTAACACCCCTCCAGTATGTTCCCAATTCAGTTTCACCTACTTCAGACATAAACTGTATTGACCCTTCTCCAAAGTACTTAAGTAGCAAACAAAACCCAAAAGTGAGTGAAAAATACATACTTCTACTAAACATACCCAAACAGGGTATTTTTTGCACTCAGCCTTGCTAAATGTCACACACAAACTTAGTTGCAAACCTTATTTATTTTGTACCATCATTTCAAGCAAAGGTGATAGAAGTGGCTTTCTAAAGCCCAAACTTGCTAAATAGTAATTTTAGTTCAGCTAAAAATGGCTGAAAACAGGCATAAGGCACGAGGGTCTCATTATGGCAGACTCTTAGAAAGGTCAGTGGCTCCCCATCTTCTACCACAAGTTAACATCTATTAACAAAACTGGCAGCCTTCTGTATTTCATGGGTCCAGCATGCTGTGCTTTCCCCAGCATCAGCACTGACGCACCAGGGAACAGAGATCCACAGTGGTTATTAGACTGTAATCTGTATTTCCCCTAAATGCCAGGTTTGGATTTCCATTTTCTTCCATAATTTGGTGGTCTCAATGAGATCCGTTAGAACAAATCAGATGATAAAAATACCAGAAATAAGCATACAGGAGAAAAGCGGAAAAGGTGGGTGAAAGGGGAGGGAAAAACTTGTTTATGCACAAACGTAACTGAAGGCCATGAAATATCAGATTTGCTGGGGGCTGGGTAGGGGCTTTTATTTGTTTAGTTGGTTGTTTTTGGAAGACAACCTGTTCTTTCATTTTGTTCTAGTGTATCCTGCCTAGTACTTCACTGCCCACAGCAAGGTACTATTGCTACACAAATAGGTAATAGATGTGAAATCCATATATTACTATTATGGTTTTATTAAATATCCCAGATTTTGGATAGAAGAGCCAAAATGAAGTGTGATGAGACAGAATGGTACTTCAAGTATACTGCATGGGAAATTCTGCTACCACCTTACAGAAAGTCTCTTATTTAGGAAGTGATGTGGTTTTGCTGGTGTCTTCCTTTGAGAAGGAGCTGTTTTCCTATTTCTGGGTGTTCCTGGGTGGTATGAACACAAAGAAACGTGACATGAATAAAGCATGAGACCTGTTGTGTTTCCCTTGTTTTGTTTGTGTCTTACTATCTCCACTGTTGCACATCATCTATAATTCACTGTGCACTAATATCAGTACGTGGAAAGTGGGGGAAAAGAAATTTCCAGAACTTAGGGCATAAAACAAAGGAGCTAATTATCTGAAGATGTTGGCCAGTTAGAGATGGCTACTTAAGTGCCCTGTCTTGACAAAGTACAACAAACCACCTAAAACTAAGGCAAATACCAAGCATCCTAAAGAGAGATTAAGGATCATTCAGGAAGCCACAGAGACAGGGCCAGTCCTGGCTATAAATTCTAGGACAGCTTTTTCCTTTCTTCTTCTTCAAAGGAAAAAACTTCAGATCAACAAACCAGACTGGGCTCTCTGACACAGATAAGTAGCTCCTAACCCATTACTACACTAGTGTCTAAATAATCCAAGCAAAGACCTATCTGTTGACTGTTACTAACCAACTCGAAACAGGCACGTATTTTTTTCCTCCTCTTGTGGTTAGTGGGGCTTTTTTTCCCCTCCTGTCCAAGAAGCAACTAAATGTATTAACAAAAGTAATAGGTCTATGTTAGATTTTCATCTTTCAGTGGAAAAGTATTGCACTATATCAAGCCAAATTATGCTCATTTAAATTACTTCTGGAAGATACCAAAGAATCCTCTTCCCTGAAGGTAAACTGCCTTTGTAACAAAAAAAATGCAGCCATAAGATTGAGTGGGATGGGGAAAAAGAAAAAGAATCAAAGGAAGAACTTTAGTTTGGAACCATGCTTATGGCAGTGGAGTCACCATATTTGTTTTTCAAAGAAATGCTAATAAATGGGATTGTCTTAACTGAAGTAAGAGTTCTTCCAGGCTACTGGAAGTTACTACAAATTGCAGCAGTAATTACAGAGGAGGGAGTGGTTAAACAGTCACAGGAAATATTCCCATTATAATAGAGGTGCACCTTCCTCAAATGAAAACTCTGGATCCGGATCTACTAGGAGCAGTAATAGGAGCTTCTCTTGCTCCTCCTCACTCACTCAGCTTGTCTGTGCGGCCACTCAGCAGACTGGCCAGTTCACCAGTGGAAAAGGGTAGGCAGGAGATACAATAATGTTCTACTGGGCTACTATAATTTGTTACTGAGAAAATGGTATGGACCAACTACCAACAATTTCTAACTAAGTTTATCACAAAAAAAAAAAAAAAAAAAAAAAAAAAAAAAAAAAAAAAAAAAAAAAAAAAAAAAAAAAAAAAAAAAAAAAAAAAAAAAAAAAAAAAAAAAGACATCTGATCTCAAACACCACTGACAATGTCCTGATTTTCAAAATGCTGAAAGCAACTGCAAGCCTTATCTTCATCAGTGGAAGATACTGCTGCTTAGTGTTTCAAATCAGCATCAAGTAGACAAGTGAGGCTTGCAATTATACTTCAACCCTCTACACTCAGCTATTGTGAATTGCATTCCTCTAGCTACACAAGTAAGTAGTCTTAGTCCATAAAGCTCTGAAACATTAAATAACTACCAACTAGAGTACACTTGCAGTCGTTCCCTTCGAGTGTCTTCCATAAGGAATGAGAAATTAATGCAGATTTGGACAATACTAAGGTAAAAACAGGTCTTTATTTTAAATGCCACTGCAATAAAACTAAGATAACGGAAATAAAAGTATCAAACTTTGTGTTTGTGACATGAACCACAGGAAAGTTAATCTAATATAATAGCTCCAGTTCTACACATTCTCTTTAAAGGCTTTTCCCATTTAGATTTAGTGTAAGTAAATGATGCATTTTATTTTGCCTCAATTTATTTAATAGACTAGCTGAGTAACATCAAGGATTTCGATAATAAGCAGTATTTTTACTCTTTCACAATGGGGGTATGAATGAAAATCATGCTTGGCCTGCAAGGTCAAAATGGAAATCAATGTTTTATAAAATTCTTCCATTGCACAGCACTAACAGTGTTGGTTCACCTTCAAAGACTGAATGATTTTCTTCTCAAGCTTCCCTGAGCACTCACATCCCACTAGTAAATGGCATTTGCTTAGTGCACAAGTAAAATCAACTACTGGTTAATACACCTAATCACTACACCCAAGCTACGAAGAGCTTAAGGAAAGAAAAACAATGGATCCAGAAAGACAAATTACATTCATAGGCACCTTCATTTATAAAGACTTAAAGAGGTTAAGGGGAAAACAAGTTAACTTGAACTGATTTTTTTCAGTCACAAATGTTAATTTGGTGCAATAACAAAAAAGAAACCTGAAAGCTTCAAATTAACAAGAGTTTTTACATTAAAAATGAGTAGCAAGTTACTCTAGTTTACTTAACAGGTAACTTTCTGCTGAAAACTAAGAAGCAGAATAGGCTTTATGAACTAACAACTACTGAATTTCATGATCAAGTCTGCAGTCATGTGCTGTCAGAGCAGATGCAACCTGTTTAACTTTTACTATCCTTGTGATAGTGGGGAAGGATAGAGTGAACTGCATTTTTCACCATTTATTTTAAAACAATATTTGAAAAAGTAGGACATAATCCTTCTGAAAGCTGATCTTGCTTGTACAACTTACTTAGTCTTTGCTTAGGACCCTCCTAAAATAAGTTAGTGCAGCAAAACAAAGTGAGAGCCCTTGGGCCGTACACCACACCAAAACCAGGAAGGCATTTCTAATATAACCCTGGAATTTGCAAAGCAGCCACTATTACCATTTCCTTTTTCACACATTTACAAACTGATGAAAAATTTCAGAGAAAAAAGACCTGCAGTTTAATATCTCTTCAAAGCTAAGCTCCTTTGAAAGCCTGACTAAACACTACTGAACAGATTGTCCCTATTAAGGAAGCATTCATACAACAGGAACACAAACACCATTTGTATGTGAAACACCTTTCTCAGCAGACATCCAACTCCATCTCAGAGGTTTAGCTCTGACCTTGTCAATACACATCTGTCTTCACCCATGTGAACAGCTATTGGGAAATGTTTATGAGAGAAGCCCTGAGCATCCCTTTAAGATCAGTTTTACTTTTGGGTAACAGTTCTAAAAGAAAGACTTTTACAAGTATTTTAAAGAGCATCTGTTCTGAAGTTTCAGAGGTGAACTTCATATACATCACATGTGTCTTGAACCAGGCACTCAGTAAAGTCAGACCTTTACTATCAGCAGCAGAAGAATTCAGTGCTGACAGATGACTTAAAAAACTTCTTCTGCAATTCCCTCACTTAGGGGGCTAGTTTGATACTAGGCACTGTATGACAAGTCAAGTTCAGGTTAATTTCTTGGAATATGTTAACTCTCAATAATAGGAGATGTTTTTTGTAAGAACAGTCAAAGGGAGGAGACTTACTAGGAGTTCTACATTCTTCCTCTCAAAGTAAGAACAGGCTAATACATGTGTTGCGCAAGGAGGAGAATCCACCTCTTGAGAGCCTAAAGGTATGTTGCTCAGAACGTGACTGTTGCCAGCCATAACATGGAAAAACCCCTGTATCAAATTCCAAAGAAGAGGCTCTGCTGTGCTCTCAGTAGAGGATTCAGAATGTTGAGGGAAGAAGTTCCAAAAGGAGGGGAATGACATCTTACAAAAAAATAAAGTTATTTGATTTTTATTTTAATGTGGGTTTTCTTTTTTAATCTAAGAATAAAGTTGAAAAATGCTGAAGATTCCTTTTATTTCGTTATTTAAATCACAAAAGCAAACAAAAGAAAAATCCCCATAATATCTTAACAGAGATGAAAACACTCTATTGCAATAAACACAACAGTGATTACATTCATTTTTAGCAGTACTGAAGACAGTTGCCAGACAAGCAACAAAGCTTTGAAGATTACCAGAGATGCCACCAAGAATTTGAGGGAGGGCAGGATTTGCTAGAGCTGTGAATGGAGCAATGATTTGTAGAGCTCTAGAGCCCACACAGGTAATACATAGAATTCAAGCAACCAGCAATGTTAGTTTTTATAGTCTCTATGGATTTGCAGACAGATTTATAAACTAACCTTCAAACACTCAGAGCAAGACTGTAGCACATACCTCAGAAATTAAATTTCTGGTAGTCTTGCTTTTCTACATCTTATATTCAAATCTACAGGAATAAGACTGACCAAATGCAGTTAAAGACCCTCCACTTTTTCCACTTCTCTGCTATGCAGTCAATAAGCTCACATAAAACAAATACCACAAATGGAATCATTACTGAATTCAAACACAATGCGGCCATTTCCAGAGCTATTTCTGTGGTATATAACTGTGCCACAGTGTGTTCTCTCCATAAATCTCAAACCCAAGTTTTCAAACAATCAAAATGTAAAAGACCTCCAAATAATTCTGTTTGCCCTTCATTAGTTAGGTCTGTGTGCCAGGTCTAATCAGTTCTCACAAGCACATTCCACTTCTTAAAAACAGACTGTAGAAATACATTTTTCAAACTAAAAGGAACAGAATGCATTGTTTTGATGCTACAGCCTGAAGCCCTTTATCCGAGTTTTATCAAAGTATACTCTATCACTGATCAAAGCAGCAATGACAACTTAATGTTCTTTAAAGTTATATACTGCTGCATAAACTTCCCACTTTTGTCTTGTGGCCTCCGGCTCAGCATGTCATTGGGAGTATATTCAAAGGTCAAGAGACATTCTTTCAGAAGCCCTGTTCCCAAGTGGCAGCTCTCGTGATTGTAGCAGTGGAGAGGGGTAGATTAATTCCATCAGGGCTCTGTTCCCTGATGGAATACCCTAGAAACTTCAGGTTGTCATTTCTTCCATCAGATGCCATCAGATGTTTGGAAGACTACTTTTTATGTTACTGTATGAACTATCTGTATATGGTAGTAGTGTTTCCACATCACCCTGTTACTGATTTTATCATCCTCTCAAGACCCCTTCTCACTCTAGGACTGAAAACATTATTTCATTTTAAATTCTTTTCTGTTTAATATTTTGCATGTGACTGGCTGATTTTCTAAAGCAAAGCTTGGAAGTGAGTTGGACATGCAAAACTTATAATCTGTATTTTAACAATTTACCAAGAAATCTCAAATTGAGTTTACTAGAAAAATATTTTGCAATTTTATGTTTAATGAACTGTGGTGAAATGAGCTGTATTTAAGACTCCTTATTTAATAGAAGGCCATCAGAACATACAACATAACCACCATGCTTCTACAATTATAATTAAGGTCTCCAACATCTCCGTTAAGTTTTAAGGCTTCAGATGAATGCTTGTCATGATTACTTGAAGCACTCGCAGTATCTTTAAAATTCCTGCCTGCCCCCCACAGACAAGAGGAAAACCCCTGGAGAAACAAGGCTTAGTGCCTTGAGAAATCAAGGACTGCAAATCTGAGGAATGAGCCAGGACTCAAGAGGCAGTACCAAATCTCTTAACAATAGAGAATCCAGTTAAATCTGCTCCCATACTCTCAGGAATGCACAAATCGTCCAAGTACCTCACCATTAGAAGTAGCACTCCAACTCCTTTACCTTGGCACAGCTCCTTTATCTCCTATCTAAAAAGCCCTTGAGGGGGATGGCTACCAGGGGGAAAGTCCATGGCCCAGAGCTTAGAAAACATACGTGTTCCTGCAAAGATTTTGATTTTCACAAGGGAGTATTACAAAGCCAGAAGCACAACAGGCTTGAGAGTACCACTGGTAATAATTAGCTTGGCTCTTCTCTGCTCCATCCTGATTTCACCTACACCTCTCCAGCTTTCTTCATAACTTCATTTCAGAGAAAGAAAGGAACTGTGGGGGGGGAAACTATGGGGCTGGTAAGCCCAGATTTTTCAAGTTTGATGCATGCTAGCTTTCACAAGCATCTCATACAGAACAGCAGGGAACAAGTGGCAACACTGGCCCATTCTCAGAAACAAGTTTCTAAGCACTAAAAACACAGGAAAGCAGAATTTTGATGCTTCAAGGAATAAAAACTGAAAATAAAAATACTGGGCAACAGGCAGCTTTGCACTGGCAGTCGTGCCCTCTAAAACATGTTAATTATACAGCATAATAAAAAGGTATTTTAGTGATTAGAACTCCATGTGGTATCATTCTCAGATGTGTCTCTCCACACAATGCCACCGTAACATTCATTAAGAATCTGTGCACAGTTAAGAATTATCACATAAAAAGGGAACCTTTACAGGTTACTCTCTGTCCAGTCCATACAAAGAACCCAAATGAACTCAATTTGGACTTAAGTGCTGATGTACCAAACTCTAGTTTCAGACACTCTTAGATCTATTAACAAACTCGGTAAGTACATGAGCACACTGTTTGTGTTTTAAGTGCAGTCAAACTTCAATCAGAAAGAGACTTTTTCAAATTAAAGCATCACCAAAACCAGAGAAGGGACCTAAGAAAAAGCATGCCTGATCCAAAACCAGTATCATCTTGCTAAAATACATAAGAAAACAAACACAGTAAAGTTATGTTACAATACTTAAGTCACTCAAAAATGTGACACTAATATTAGAGAACTCAAACGCCTGGTCATTAAGATTTTGCTTCAACAGGATTTTAGCCTTCAATCTATTGACATGAAACCTCAATGTCAGTCTCAGTTTGTCCCTGATCACTTTTCCAGATACATAACCACAGCAGTTGTTTTTAAGATCTATGTTTTTATACAATTGCAGGCACTTGGAAATACAACGCACTGAACCACATCACAGTTCCTTCTAAGTAAAAACATGCTCATTAAAACAGCTTAATTTCCAAATACTTTTCCCAGTGACCGTGCTAAATTAAAGTAGCAAATTTTAAGACAGAATTTTCTAGTCCAATAAGCCGAGTACACAAAGCAGTATTTGAATATGTAATTTAAATGTTACAAAGACATTGATGACTTCTTCCAACTGTTTCCTATTAGTTTTCAGATTAATGAATTACAACACATACATACTTAGCACATGCATTTTTGAGAACCTGCTGTGCAATGCCAGAATGAGGAATACCACAGGCCATTGTTGAAAGAGATAGTTTTGTTGGGGTTTTTGTTTCTTAATGTCATTTCTGCTGCAGTTACAGGAAATGTTAGAGTTCCAGGATGCCACATAGAAGTCTATCTGAAAGTTTTGGAACAAAAACATACATTAGAAGAACACTATAAGCTTAAAATGTAGCTCCTGAATTTTTCTGGCTGTATGTTTATACTATTTTTGCTACCACTATTGAGTGTCATTATGAAGCTTCCATGGTATACAAAAACATTGCACAACAAAGAGGCTTTTAAAAGCCCCTCAACAGACAGAAGTATTAAAAAACAACTGTAAGAAGGGGCAAGCAGACAAAAAGAGAATAGGGAGCAGCTCTGCTTACACAGATGATTCATCGTGACACACTATACAGGTTAGGGCACACAGGAAAAACTTCAGTTAATGAAAATTTCCAGGAATTTAATGGAATTTTTCTATTCTCTGTCTTCACTTCCCTCCCCATAAATTTGAAGTACTCAGAAGTACTAGCAGTCCTCTTGAGGATTTAACCCAAACCAAATGTTTGAGCAAAGCAATCTCCATTATGAAATCTCATGCAACAAACATCCTTGAATTGAAAAGGTACCCCTGTGTTTGAACATGCATGAAAGCTAATCTGTAAGGAATACCACAATATCCCACCCTTTGCTTTGGTCAGCTCTAGTTGGGTCAAAAAGTCCAGTGACAATCAGGAACCATCCACACTGCCATCTTGTTCCTAACCCTTCAGCTATGACTGTTATAAGGGGATATACATACAGGGGAAATCTTTCTTGTCAGAACTTCCAGCCCTTAAAGGCTGTAAATTTATACAAGAGCAAAACATGTACAAATCCTTCTTCCTAGAAATCCAAAGAATGTGTTAAAGATACCATCATGTATTTTAGTTGTACTTCTGCATTAATACAGAATAATTACTGCAGCCTTCTTAATCCTGATGGGAGAAAAACCCAATACAGTAACAGGCAAGTGTGGAGAAGTTCTGCACTGATTCAGATTTAAAAGCATTTGTTGTTGCTGAACCTAGGAGCTCATGTAAACCCCATACACTGAGCTCTTGGTTTTACACAGCAAACTTAATCTAGAAATGAATTATTAAACAGAGTATATATTTTACAGATCTGTGTGAAGAAAAACTTCACCTCCTTCAAGGAAAAAACCATATTATGATAAAAATAAAAAGATTTTTATTTAGGAGTCAATGCTCCTTTAAATAGCTACGTACTTACAGAGTGCAAAGCTCATGAAACCTAATCTATGTTTTCCTCAAATCCCCACAAGTCCCTTTACTTAAAAACACCACACTCCTGGATGGGTGCCTGGCGTACCAAACCTGTCCCATCGTGCGTATTTTTAGCCATGTTACTAAATTAGGAAAGCAGAGTGGACTAAGGTTATGCCAAGCCTGAAAAAAGAACAGGGTCTGCATCAGTTTACGCCTTTGCTCTTGAAGTCATAACCATTATAAAATAAAGTTTGAACTTAAGTATCAAAGCAATCTACTCTTATCAGAGACAGTAATAAAAGCACAAGGGAAATATAGGAGCAAAAATAAAACATAAAACCAAAAAAGCCGAATTTATTCCTCCCCATTTTAAAGGCTGTAAATCAAAATACAGAAAACAAGCTGACAAATTAGTAAAAACTACATATTTTAATGCCAGGTTCTAGAATAAGAATAGAATTATTGGCATGCTGTACCTATGATCAGTGGAAATCTACTGTGAAAAGGAGGCATGGAAGAAGTTGTGTTTATATGCCTTTAATTAAAATTTACTGAAACACCTTAAAGTGAGCTCTGTTCAGAATTACTAAGTTGGGCATTCAAGAAGTCTTTACCAGTGAAATACTGGTATGAATAGTAAATACAGATATTATACTTTATAGCAACTTGAAAAAAGTGAGAGAAACGAATATGCAGTTTTAATGTCTCAAAGCTTCTCTTGCCCTCAATTAGGAAAGCAAATTCCAAAGCAAAACAGACTTAGCAATAATCAATAAACATTTCAAGGGTTACTCTATAAATAGATGAAGCAGTAACCAACAATTATAGTTTGATTTATAACTTTAACAACAATTGAACCCTCCTTGTCAGCACCTATGCAAAAGAAAGTGATCCCAGTATTCTATGATTTATCTGTAAGTTATACTTTTCAAAATTCATCTTCATAAACTCTTCCAGCCTTCTGCAACTGTAAGTTGTTTCAGTTAAAAAACCTCCCTGACCTTACTGCTGTTAATTTCTTATTAATTTAGAGGGTTATTAATTATGGAGATATAATTATTAATTTCCTAATAATGGGTGGAAAGACTCAATCCTCCCCAATGTTAAATATGATCAACCTCAAAAAAGGTGTGGTCTTAACAAATGGAATGGGAACACCCAAGCTCTATTTCTGGCTAACACTGACTCCTGCTGTGGCCTGGAGCAAAGCACTTCTGTGAAAAACACTTTTTTTTCCATTCTGTAAAATGAGGATAACACTCCCTTATCAGCTTCACAGGATCTTTCTCAAATGCTTTGAAGATGAAGTTTTATAAGCCTACAAATGTATTTTAATGAGGCTTAAACTGACTATATTTCTAAAGCAATTTGCCTTAAAAAGGAAAAGTATTTGAACAGAAATGAAATTACTATAATTGCTATTAACCTCCCCTAAATACTGCCTTTAAAAAACCAAAGGCAGATGAATAAATTTCCCTTCACATTCTACCTAAATGAAAGAAAACGGCAACAAGTGGATGCAGTATACAGAAGTCACAAGAGACAACACAGAAATGTCAATTTGAAATGGAAGCTACACATCTATTTGGGGGAAGAAAGGACATCTGCTCAACCTGTCTTTGCCTCCTGCAGAGATCCTGTGCACCCCTTCAGCAACAGCTGGTGCTAACCAGTCACCTGCACTTTAACTTGACAGAAATGAGAAAGAGCATCACACATTTTACATGAAGTTTAGTAATATTTGACTGCATTTTAATTTTTGGCCTGTTCAATGCACTCCGTTCTTGGTTTTCAAAGTTCCCCAACTACAAACACAGAAGGAAATGGCCTACCCCATGTAAAGACAACTGCTGATAGAGGGTTTTTCCCCCCTTCTTAAAAGGAACTTTGCCAAAAGATGGGTTGGGATCATAAACCATACCCTATTCTTCGTTTAATTACTTAGCTTTTGCTCTTGACTTGGCAAAACATTAAGCCTTTCATTTTAGTAAATCTATAATTAACTCCATGTGCTGAGTAAACATAACCTCATTTTTAATTAAACCTTAGAACTAGATGCTACAACTTGCCAGTTCTAAGGAGAAGTATCTTTCAAGCAATGTACAATAAAAAAACCTAATCCTTGTCAAATACAAAACTTAAGTCTGACTTTGAGTATAACACAAAAAGTCTTATGTAGTCAAAACATGCATTCACTGACAAGACCAAAACTTAAATGTGAAGAGCCATCACTTCAAATCAAGGTTCCAATGCTAAAGTCAAACCAAACCTTAATGGCCACACAACAAAACAGAGAGATAACTTTAGCTGTGGCACTCTGAGGAATAATTCTTCCAGTACATCTCACTGGATTGACTGATTTTTTTGCAAATAATGCAGTGATCTTACACAAAGAGAAAGTAATTTCTAAAGAATCTAAGGAGTTGGAATATCATATGCATTATAAACACCAGAAACAAAGGGGAACTTTCTGATTACTTCTAAGTGAGAAGACTCAGTATTTATTTCTGACAACTGAACTCACTCATATAGGATTAACTACAATTCTACATTATACTGAGGCAAATCCTCTGAACAAAACCTCAAAACAAAATTTAGCTACTATGAAAATGTAATGTCAACTGTAAGCCAAGCTTATACATTAACTCATATGAAATAATAACCACCTTCTCTCTTTATGCTGCAACTCAGATTTTTTTCAAGAAAGATCCCTGGCATTACATATCTCCAAATGGCCCTCAACAAATCAATTATTTAAGTGCTATAGTTAATAGTAGGAAACTCCATAAAACCTGACTTCATGTTCAAGAATTACATATAGCAGAGCCAAATAAAAGAACCAAGAAATTAGTTCAAGACAGAAGTTACAAGATTTACAGTTTGCAGAACAAAAAATCCACTGTGCATTCCAATGAAAAAACAGTGCTCAAGAGAACTTTGTAATATTCAACCTCATCTTCTCACTTATCTGCAACCCTTTTAATCAGCTCTCCTCTCAGAATTTCTCAGTCATTCTGATTGCCACAGAATCTAGACACTGACGACTACATTAGGCAGAAGCTGATCCATGTATTAACCTTATACAGAGTACACTCAAAACATGACTTCAAGAGAATTTTACAAAGCATTTTCTTGCAGTCATATTATATTTGAATTTCAGCATACTTATTCTGGACAATTTTTTCCCTTCTCATCAAGTTTAGCTTACTCATCTTTCAGCAATCCTCACAACAACTTCATGTTGCCTGACGGAAGTCCCATTGTTTCAGTGGTAATGCACAATTAAACGAAGTGCCTTGAGGCCAAAGTACATTATTTTATCCACAGGTGACGCTGATATGGTAGTGTTTGCTAAACACCACAAGAGTGCCACAGCATAAGAAGTGCTTTCTAATCTCCAAGGAACACAATTTCTATGCT
The DNA here is from genome assembly GCA_002631895.1 of Agapornis roseicollis. NCBI lineage: Eukaryota > Metazoa > Chordata > Aves > Psittaciformes > Psittacidae > Agapornis > Agapornis roseicollis. The sequence goes on along the minus strand of NDXB01006416.1, from coordinate 28,590 downwards.
TCACCTAATGCCCTTTTTCCTCTCATCAGCCCTGTATTGCCTGATTTCTTCAGGAAAAAAAAGCTATGTATTGATGCTGTCACCATGCATTTTCATTATTCTCCTGCACCTCCCCCATTAAAGCAACTTTCAGAAGTAGCTGGACAATCATGATCAAACCTGAGAAAATGAGAGGTCTTCGTTATTAAATTCTCACAAGTTTTATGAAGACAAGTACTTAGAGACTAAAATCTTGTCCATCACATTGAAAATAAACCACAGCACAAGCACAACCTCTGTTAGAGCCTGAAGACTGTCTATAATCAGTCTAAAGATCTTCATAAGGCCTCATTATGCACACTATTTCAATTGTTTTAAAATTAGAGTCATGCTAGATTTCCATAAGGCAAACCTTAAATAGTACAAAGGAACTTACAGGAGCACAATTGTGGAACAAACCCATCAAAAACGAACAATGAATCAACACAACGCTATTAACGGCATTGTTTCTTTCAGTTCTTAATCACAATTCAGATACAACAGAATCATTCTTAAAATACCAAATTCAATAGAAAAGTGTGGCTATTCAGACACTTAATGGCAAAATTTGCCAACTGTTCTGCAGCTGTAATGAGCACATTGTTTTAGCAATTGATGAAGGCTATTGCTAAGAGTATTCTCCTAGATATCCATGCAGATTCAACAAAAACCGAGGGTACTTGTAACACCAGACACTGCGAAGGAGAGACAAGAGGAATCACAGGGCAACAACTCTAAAGTAAGCTTTTTATCTGATGACATCATTATGCTGCAAATTAGTCTATCTGGTTACAAAACGTGAACAGTGATCAGCCTTTCTGGCTCTTCTGCCATGATAAACAGTTCACTGCCATGTGTGTGGTATGTGCAGGCCTAAATCTGTAAGAAAATGAGTTTTGAAAAGTTTATTCCATAGATGACCATCACCTAATACCTGAAAGCTATTTTTTAATGCAGATCTTAAAAATCCAAACAAGCTGCACTGGCAGAAACTAAATTATATCTTAAATGGTTACTTATTATAAATTAAAAGCAATTAAGAGCTGTCTTTCCCTAACAATGCTGTAAAGAAAGCAGTTAACACAGTAAAATCGTGTACTGCAGTAAAATCACAGCCCATCCTAGTTCATTTTATTAACTTTGCTAGCTTTCCTGACAGAAAGCTATTTAACACTATTATGAAGATTCATGATACCAGCGTAATTAAGGGTAAAAGAACTTTTCAGAACTTCCTAATTTGCTCTATTTTTTCAACTATGGTACATAAGTTATTTTTGTAGATGAAAAGTTTTAATTTTCAAAAATTTTATTATAAAGTCATCTTTGAATTCTTTGCCATTCTACAACGACAAACTATGAAAATATGCTTGGAAGCCCTCTTCAGAAAGTGTTATGTTTAGGAAACACTCAATGCAGTAGATTAACTCTCCAGTGGGCAAACTCTCCAGTGTACATGAAAGACTAATCTTTCTCTGACTGGTAACACTCAAGCTGTATGACATCCCATCATGTTGATAGTGACAGCATCTGCACAGACAGGATTAGTAACGATAGCAGTAATGGCATATGTATGAACTGATGGTACACTACCAGCAAACCAGAAAGATCATACACCACTGAATTCTCCTATTCAATAGTACGCACCAGTAGTATTATTTCTAAGCATGCAAAATTCTTGTGTACGCAAAGCTAAAAGTGCACAGGGACACTGCTCAGTACTGAATTCTGTAAATTTGAGGAGAAATTAAATGCAGTGTGCCTATGCAGCTGATACCAGCTCCTAATCAAATGTGGTAGACACGAAATCAGCTCCTCAGTAATGTAAATTATCCTTTTGAAAGTCTTTTTAGGAACCTTTTAAAGTTAATGTGTGAAGTTTTGCAGAAAATGTGTCACTTTTTCTTTGAACAAGTCTTTCTTTCATGGTACAGCACCATAAGGTAAACTATCTTTGAGGAACATAAAGCACACTCAACTCACTCCTTCCTTTTGAATGTAGGACATCTGAAAATTGATGGAAATTTTATTGGCCTTGGGTCATAATGTTTAACAGGTTTATCTAATTTCATTCCAGAGCATTTACAGTCATATGAATTTCCTTCTTTCTAATCACAATCATCCCTTGACTTGTTCTTACTATGCTTATTGTGCCTAGCAAAGTACAAGGAAAGGACAGATAGACTTCTGAACCCAAAACTTCAAGGAGCAACGGCAATATATTTCTTGAGAACCAGCAATGTGAACTTACAAACACATGAAGGTTACACTGAGAAGTTAGTTAAAATTAGAGCCAACAGCTAACCCTGTTAGATTAAGTTAGACCACTTGTTTGAAATGGTGACCTTAGATTTTGTCATCTTCGCAGAAAATGCAAATATGCCAGAAAAATATACTAAAAAATAAAATAATAAATATCTAAAAATCATCATCATCTCATCTGCAAAGATGTAAAGGCCATGGAAGAACAATAATCAGTTATGTCTGCTTATCAGAGCATTTAGAAGGCCAAAAAAATAAAATCATTCAAAATCTGCCTATGGCCAACTTTTGCTGACTTTGTGTCACATTTACTTTAGATAAATTGTGTTTTTTAGTTCTAAACTAACAAGACAAACATTTGTTATTTACTGTCATAGCGAGGTAGAACAGCCATAGGCAAAGCTACCAGACATGTGTCTCTATAGAAAATACAATAGGGCTGTTGGGCAAAAAAGAAAGAAAGGACAGACTGGAATCCTTCATATTCTTGAAAAATTGGAAGAACCATCGCTTTCTCATAACAACAGTTGTCATTGCCATTTTGTGCGTTCTCAAGGAAGTTCAGTATTTTCTTGATACAATAGCAGACACATCTTTTCCCACTTCAGAAGCATTTTTCAGGTCTTTTCTTGACCTCAAGTACATATTGCAAGGCTTTTTTCTATCTACAGAGTATACTTAGTACAACACATACAACAGCAATCCCTACCTAGTCTTTAAATGCAAGTTTTACAATGCTTCAGCTGTAAGATACAAATAAACCCATAGCAGATCAGTGTGCAAATTAAGTTCAAACAGATTTTGTCATTGCTGTAATCCCTCACACGCTGGTGCTTACCTGCAGGTAAGTATTTTAGCTGGTTGTTGGCCAAGCGAAGGTGACGTAGAGATCTCAGGCGGCCAATCTCTGGGCACACAATTTCGAGGGCATTATCACTTAGGTCTAGAAACTGCAGTTTAACGAGGGAGCCAATGGCTTGTGAGAGAACAGATTAAAACATCAATGTGACCCAACAGTAATGTTAAAATCTTAATAGGGCTATGAGAGGATAAAAAGCCACAGTAGCTAACACCTATGTCTAAGCACATTTGGTCATATTAAAGCAGGTCTCACAACTGACTAACAAACAGTACTGCTGGCAGTGAGACAGCAAGGAGAAGTGATGTACAGAATAATGCCATTTCTAGATTCTCCTTGAATGATTCTGCTCTGAAATCACTTTTCCCATTCCTTTGAGTTTATCCAATTTATATATTCAGGAAGAGTTTTAAGTACTTGCCTGAAGTTGGGCACGTAATTCTACAATTAAGACAAGGAAGAGAAACTAGATCAAATTCGTAATACTTTATGGTTTCAAATCTGTCATGATCTAAACCAGCAGCGCATTCTGCATGGCAAGCAGAAGGCACTTTGGATTTTTAGTTTCTGTAGATAAGTGCCATTTAGCCTTTTCACTTTCTGCAATTAGAACTGAAGCAAACAGCATTTAGGTGCATTTAAGAATTCATTAAAAGAATCTAACGTAGCATAAACAAGGATATTATCAACTAAGAGCTACACTGGTACATTTGTATGAAAATATTTAATGTTTTATGGGGAAATAAAAGAAAAACAGGCCTCTTCAAAGAAGAAAAATTAATATTTTATGATTCCTGCCAGTTATGGTAAGCTGGTAGATTACTTACCTTCGGGTACAACAACTATGTTATTTGAATGAAGGTACCTGGGGGGAGGAGAAAAAAAAAAAGCAGAGGACACCACCTGTTACCCTCAAGGACTTCTGCTACATAATCAGTTTGCAAAATATCTGATTTCAGACACAAAGAGCACCCTCAAAGCCATTCCTCTATGACCACAAAAGCTGTGGAAACTGTACAAACTGGCAATAGATAGGTGCTTAAGTTTCACTTAAATGATAAACAAAAAAAATCAGTATTAAATGATTAACATAAAAAGGAAAGAGACATACAATCCTTTACAACATTCAGTTACAATAATAACGGGTTTTAATTTTGAGAGCCTTAAGAGGAAAATCAAAAGGAAAAACAATAACGTACACAGAATAACCAAAACGAGCCATATTTGATCATCAGGTTATTCTAACCTTAAATGCTGGGAAAGAAAAGTAAAAAGCTCAAATCATATATACAAGTTACATGATTATAAACATTTTCCAATACACATAAACGCTTAGACCATTACTGACTGATGAAACAAGTCCATAATCTACTTACTGCAAGTGGGGGTTTCAAACTTAACAGTACATTTTTCAAAAGAAAAACCCGATGTTACACATGGGTTTAGGCTACTGCGTGGCCCGATCTTTCACTAAGAATATCCAGCACCCTCTGCTGGAGCACTTCAGTATTACGAGTAACATAACAAAAACTTAAGATTTTACATATTAGTTCTCAATCAATATTGCTGCAAATGAGATAACAGGTCTTGTAGAAAAATAACAGTAACAAGTTTTCAAATCTTGCTATCCAATTGTAAAGGAACACCAGGAACTCAATGTCCAATTGCTTAGCCACACACGGAAATTATCTGCACAGAGTTATTATTTCTACTCTATTCAGGCAGTATTTCCTATAGTAGAAGCCTGTCTCTTTGGGGAGACAGAGGTAGAACAAGGAAGAAATAAACATTTCAACTGCATGGAGCATCTAAGCCTTCTGTTTTTCTTTAAAAACATTGAAAGTTTACTAAAAATGTAACAAACATATGGATAGCAGATATGTTTATAGGAATATGTACATCAAACCTCAGGATGAGAATTCTCCTACTCATTTCAGCTGCAGCTCCTGAAAATACTTGTGAACTACTTCACTCAAGCTAAATGAGCTCAATGTACGTTATGAGGATCTACACCTAATATCCCAGCATGCTAGGATACAACATACAAAGAAACAGACAATAGTGAAGTTTTAAAAATATGTAAGTGAAATTGCTTAAGGATACAACTTGCAAGAAAATCAGTTCAATTTGTCTTTCAAAATATAAAGCTACTGCAACAAATTATTCTTTAAGTAAATCTTTATTTTGTGGTCTTTCTCTGGGAACAAAACATTTCTCATTGTCTGATCAAACATTGACTTGTACTACTAGAGATACACAAACCACAAGCCCACTGCAGCTCTCTCTAGACCACCAGAATGTGTGGGGTAATAGTGTCACAACTAAACCTGCTGAACCCTAAATAATGAGGTTTTACTCCTACAATTCAGTGTTTGTAAGAGATGACTAAACTGTAATTTATACAGGTTTTCCTAAAAGCACCATCAGATAACACGGAGATTTCATGATGCTTCATGACAAATCATTAAATACTAAGTATATCAAATACAAAAATATTCATTTTATTGCTTCAGAGCATAAACATATTCTCAGGCATGATGAGACAAGACTGTCTCTCAAGCAAGTCAGAGAACTACAGTGACCTACAAAATAGTTCAATTATACTGTGGTCATGTGTACCAGAAAGGTGTGGTTTCAAGGGCCAAATTAAGATGACAAGATCAGACATCTGAATGCATGAGACTGCTCACATACACACTTCCTCCTGCTCGGAGCTTTCCATTAAATAAACAGAATCAATGGTCCACCACTTACTCAAGTGAAAGTAAGCCAAAGGAGTTAAACGGGAAAAAGGGAATGTCCCTTTTAGCATCCCTACACCAATCCTACCATAGAAAGAAATAATAACCTTACAAGAAGAAAATGGGAGGGAAGGAAAGATTGAGAGGCTTACAGCTTAAAATTAGTAGCCATGATAACAGAGTTCATGAGACATCCATTCTTTGGGCAAGACTGGACAAACTGCTCTGCCCATAGCAACAACCATGAAATAGTTACTACCCTACTTGATCATTCCTGCTCCTGCTAGACAATCTGTGCCTTGCTTCCAACAGAACTCATTACTACAATCAGCAAGACTAAGATCATAATACCCGTGGGTAACTGGGGTGGAAATGAGCAACTAGGGATGGGCTGGAGGCAGTAACCTGTTATTCTGGGTCTGTTACAACCACCTGACCATTGCATTTTGAGGTTTCAGTGCTTTATAAGGGTGACAACAGTGTACACAGGAGCTGGGTGTCAAGTATTTTTTCCTTCAGCAGTGTAGACATTTGCATAACAGTTCTTGTTACACAATAAATAAGAAATCGTAAAAAATACTAACATGGGACTCAATACTTCTGAATATACCTCCTTTAAACCAACAACAAATTACCCTTTCTTCCCCTTCAAGAAATCCTTCACACTTAAAGAGGTAGCTTAGGTACAAGCAATACATTCTAGAATTATTTTTAAGATAAGATGGATCAGAATAATAAAAATATATTAAAACTCCTACACAAACTCACAATTCCACGAGGTTTGGAAGCTTCTGTGCAAGGTTTTCTGGCTGAAAAAGAGTTAAGACATTTTTTAGGTTTCAAAACAAAGCACAGACACACACACACATTGTCTACCCAACTCATTTTAATAACCATACTAAAGAGCATCAGCAGCAGAAAACATGGCAACAAGGAGCTTGCATACAATACCCTATTTCCACATCCCAGTATGTTCTCCATCAGTGCGATGTGGAATATAGCAAGGGTGAGAAAACAGAACTACAGCTTCAAAGTGATATTAACATGTTGTCAACCAAACGACAGTCAGACTTCTGAGGCTGAAAAGATGGATTACCAGAACCTCACTTTTAAAAAATATCAAGTGAGTTGAAGCCAAGAGACCACTAAGAAGCTTCAGCCTTTACAGACTTGAAGTAGAACAAGAACTATCCACGTTGTCTACCCATAATGTATTTTATTTTGCAATGCTGCTAAACTGGGAAGTGACCTACCAACTTTGTGTCACTTAAATCAATTACCACTAAGGAAGAAGTGCCTAATCTAAACTAGATTTCCGTATTTGCACATTCCCACGCATATCATTTTCTAACTGCTAACTGATCCCTGGCTGCAGTTTTTTTCTTGGTGGCATTTATAACCATGAACATATATCGCAAGATCAGCTTCACAAATTTGACACGTCATGTTGTAACCATACTCAAAATTATTCAAGGTTAAGAGTTTTATTGTGTAAGAAATCTGTTTTAAACAATATGTTTTATTGGAAGCTTTTACAATACACATATTAAGAAACAAATTAATTTTAACAGCAGCTCAATCACAAGGTTAATTTTGTGTTAAAAAACTCTAGCAATTTTCCCTGTCATGTAAAGTTAAGGTATATTGTTACCTAAAATACTTTGTGTTTATAAATTTATTATTAAGGAATAGGCTAACCTGAGGAAATAATATAATATTTTTATGTAGCCAACATGCCACATCCTAGGCCTGAGTACAAAAAGGAATTTAACTATGGAGCAGCAGACAAGGGCTGTGTTGACGTCAAGACCCAATGAACAGGCTGTAACTGATCAGCTGTTGCCACCTACTGGAAGGTTTCCTACAGTACATTGATCTCTGCACAGAATCTTAATTTGGTCAAAGAGAAAAGCTTAAGCTAAGAAAATATGCAAAGACTGCAACACAGGCAAGCACAAACAGTTCAATCTTTAATTTAATAAGAGGGAACGTTAAAAAACAAATTGCCATACTGTTAGTACAGGGATACTAACCCAAATCACATTATACTCCTGCTTTAAGAGCGCTAACCTCAGGAGAGAGACAACTTGACAGTTCAGCAAGTCTGTAATAGAAATTCTGTTTATATTCTTGAATACCACAACAACAACGGGTCTGAGTCAAAGCTGCTCAATGCAACATTTTATAACAAAGCTATTCACAATCCACAAACTCAGAGGTAAAACTAACTCTGGTCTCTACTGCTGACATGACAACAAACGATGAGAAATGAATCACCAATTGTGCCACCAGTCTGTCTCACCTTCACACCCACTGGATACTTCTCATAAAGTGAACCTGCTGATGTGTCTGATCAGGAAAGCATCACACATTCTGAGCCAGTAAATTAAGAATAATTGTTCTTTTGATATCACTAGATCATGCTTTTGACAGTGCCATCAGGGCAAACACGTTATTTCCTTTTAATAGATGAAGAAATAGGATTACTGTAAAGCTAATGGTATCAAACATTAAATAAGAAGTTGAAAGACCTGATGCTGGGACATGGGTGTGCTCTATAGCTTCTCAATACACCCATTATGTCAGGGCCCTCTATCATTACTACCATCTTGCCAATGAAGACACAAAGAAATTATTCTAGGCCAGGTATCTGTAAGTTCTGTCAGTGTAACTATTCCAGATGTGTTCATAAAAGCCATCTGTCAAGGACTAAAGTCATTTTAGAACAGCAAAGAAAACAGCTGATTCAGTCAACATTTTTCAGAACTCTGAAGGAATGAACTGGTTGGACAAAAGTACCACCTGACTTCAAAAAAATATGATTCAGATTTAGTTTTGATGACTGCCAATAATTTATATTCAATTTAAAGTATTTCTGGATGGCCTAATACTCATCATACTGCATAGAAGCAAAGGAGCAAATGGCTGAACCATCTCCTTTCAATAACTTACTTCTTTTCAGCTATTCGCAGATGATATCCTCCCACAACGTAACTATCTTAGTTTAAATTACGACAGTTCTTGTCTGAAACCGAGAGTATTTGTCCTACCAGCAGTGGACATGAAAAAAATCATTATGAAAATACTGCTTTGTAAAAATACTGATGACTTCTGCTCCCCCCATTAGAACTCTTCCATTCTTTTTCCCCTTTCTCTTCTCTTTCTGCAAGAGGAATTAGCCTAAATCTCAACCTTCTCTTATAGGGCATGTCCGCTGAAAATCCCTTGTTGCTGTTTTCTAGGTTCTTTCCAATTTACCTAGATTATTCATAAGTATGAAACTCCAGGCTCAATCTTTGTCCCAGCTTACGCTTTAATGGTATCCAATAATTATTTCCTTCTTTTAATTTCTAATTTCCAAAAAGACATCTGCCTTTTTTTGTACCATACTGCTGACTTGATAGATTTTGGTCCACTACAACTTCCAACATCTATTCTGCTGAACAGATGTTTCATGAATGAGACCAAATTTTGTTTGCCTAGTTCCTAACTACAGTGCTATGCACTTGAATGAGACTCCATCAAGTCATATTATGAGCAAGTTATTCCATCACTTTGAATCCTAATGCTCTACTTCATGCTGTTTGCAAGTCACTTCACCTAGGTAGGATCAACATTAAGTTTTGTTTCTTTTCCATAATTACAATACCAAACAGCACTAGGTGACAGCTGCCTCCCTCATTCGATACATCTTCTGTTGACAGTAACCATTAATTACTCTTATGGCATCTTACATCTTTGCTGGATGATAATATTAACAGATATTGAGAGGAAATGGAGTTAAACTTAACTTACAAGACTTAGTTTTGGTTTCTAATTTACTTGGAGAAAAATGAAAGCAGGCTCTAACACATACATGCAGAAAAGCTACATGCAAAACTCTCATGATTCTTTCATCCTCTAGGCAGTGCAAATTTCATAAACCTTACACCACAAAAATAATCACTGAATTTTACAAAGCATCAAATCAGAATCACAGTCTTTGGTCAATTTTTAAAGCAGCCTTAATGCATAATCATGAATCCTATCCTTCCATTAAATTATTAACTTTCGCAAAACCAAAAAATGCAGTACATGCACACTTAAGTGATTTTTTCAAGGGGAAGAAAAACCATAATATTTTCAGAGTCTTTTCAGCTTTTGACCCATGAAGTAAAACCCATATTGAGGATTTCCAGTGTATTGTAGAGAAAACTTTAAACACTATTCCTTAAACTTGAGTACTGAACTTTTTCTAGGAAACACTGAAAAACATAATTTTAGTGAATTTTAAGTAGTTGGGAGCTCCAGCTCCTCTGCCCTGGCTATTATTTTATCTATCATACCAGCCCAAGATAATAAAAAACAAAAAAACTTTAATTGTTTGGACACTTGAGCCTATCAACAGTGGCAAGTTTTGACACTCTATGTAGAGAATCTTACCAGCTCAGAATGTCTCATACAGGTATTTAACTACCCCACACTAAATTCTGAGACTACAGCATTCATTCAGGTAAGAATTTCTTCAGTTCAAGGGAAAAATAAAAAAGGAAGACGACGCCACAGAAAATCCCACAACCCTGAAATGAAATGCTTTCGTGTTTTTCTCTTATCAACAGCAGCCCCAAGCCTGACCACTAATGTGAGCAAAATTTACAGCAGTTAAAAAATAAGCCCCGAAACAATAAACTTCACCAGAAAACCCTCAGCAGATCTTCAAAGAGCCATAAAATGTTATAAGCTTTCATTTATTCTCTACATTACCTATGCAACTTTAAACGTAATACAACCAAATACTTATATTTCATGATTGATGACATTCAGGATCAGATCTGACATTAGATTATTCTGATTTGTAAATTATCTTGTTTTTTCTGTTTCAAAAATCAGATTTCCTAAACTTACAGACAGTAACATTACAATAAAGAGGTTGTCATACCAATGTGGTCAGGGAATTTCGTTTCATATAAAGTCTCTCCAAGTACTGCAGCCCCTCATCTTTCAGTAACTCCAAAGGGAAGTGATGGAGATTGCGATAATTTAAGAACAAGTTCTTGTGCCTTTCCAGCTTTGCCTCAGAGATTGTTTTACATAGTTCTGATGCCATGACTAAGCAGCACATCTAATGCGTTGCATCTTCTGAAAGCAGACCCATTTCTAGGAGACAAAAAGAGAAAAAAATAAACAAAACATTATCCAGGTGTACGTCATAAGTTGTTTTGCAGCAAGAGTTAGTCATTACTTATTATCTGCAAATTAACCTAAACACACTTATTCCAATTAATACATAAAGTACCCAGAACATCCACATCACAAGATATGCTAGAAGCAAGTCTTTTGACTATTTTCTGGATGAGATGAAGTTTTAACACATATCAGACTGGCAGTAACAAGAGTTTAAGGTGTATATAATGCTTTTTTCTATACATTTTCGCTGGACCTTTCAGATAATATAAAATTATCTGAAATTCAGATAATAAGAAGTTGCCACCAGAATATAAGGAAACCTCTCTCTACTAACCATTACCGATGTCCTGTACCTATTTATTCTGTGAAGCATGCTGAAAGAAAAATCCATAGATAAGAAAAATACATACTTTATTAGAGAAGGATTTATCAGGTGGCTAAAATGGCTTTAAGTAGCTTGTAAGGAGAACAACAAAAGTTTGTTAACCTTTCCTATATAAAACTACTGGAAGAATTTAATCAATTGGAAGAGATATTGGGGATGGGAAGCCAGTAAGGCCATTTTAAACCAATAAACTGATACATGAGAGATGTGAAATTTCCAGGAAGAAAACTTAGAAGTGGATGTGACAGCAGATTTTCAGGTCTCTACTAAAAATAAAACCAGAAAGAACTAAATGTCAAGCTTTAACTGACAACTTCAAAACCAGAAAACAAAAGTATGAAGACAAAAATTAACTTGAACTTTATTTAGCTTGTTTTCCATGCATAACCAAAATTCTAGTCATTATTATGTTGCCTAGATTTAGATAACAATAGTGATGCTACATCTTTCAAGCTATCTCAGAAGTCAGGAGAACATAATAAAGCCAGACTACTTATTAATTCAGAGTTACCAGTTTGCTATTGACTCTTGTATAAATAAATTTCCATTAATAAAAGGCAAGGAATTCTGACTTCTTCCCACCAATAACTGGTTTAGTTCACTTCTTTACTGAAGAAGAGATTTCTCACCATAACAGACACTGGAAGTGAAGGTACTGACTTACAATTATATAGTGGTAGTTGTAAACAAAACATCTTAAACTGTCAGCTGAAAACTGACAACTAGACCATACATGTAAATAAAACTGCTTTACCAGTTTCAATAACTCCCTTGATTTGTGGATAAGCAGCTCCTGCCAGTGACCTATGTCCTTTTGAAAGAATACAGCATTTATTTTCTTAAGAGTCCCATAAGCACTACTACTACTAATCACAACTTAGATGTAATATCCTGCACACCTTACCTAAGCTTATCCACAACCCAAGCCATTCTAAGATCAGTTCTACAAACAAATGATCACCCTGTTGGGACTTCTATATAAAAGACTAGAAAGGATCAGTCTAACTTCAGTTAAACAGTATTTGAGTGAGAAGACCATGCTGTAATAAGCTGTCCTTATCAGCTACCTTGAAGACACAGGGTACACACACTGCTGGTCCTTGGCACCCTCAACATCAAAGCTCCCTTAATTCAGCAGATAGAGAAAATAAAGCCGCTACAATTTCAAACTATGCATCTGTAATTAGCATTCAAAGAATTCAAGGAAAAGCATTTGAATGCTTCATGTGCATAGTCTGAGAGTATTCATGCATTAACTGCTGCAATATAAGAAATGGTAAAGGAAAGCTCATCTTTCTATGAAGTATTTTAAGGAACACTGAGAAGTCACAAAACACATCCATAAATATCCAACAGGCTTTCAACTTGTCCAGAGATGCTTTTTAGGTGTTTTGCATTTGCAGACACCTAAAAAGAGTTCAGAGTTGTGACTCCACAGACCAACTGGGCCACACTTGAATATTCAGACACGCAAATCCACATATGCAAAATCCACTCATAACATACTCTATTTTGGCTCTTACTTCAAAGGAAAACCCTCCTCCCCGTCACCAGCCAAACTTTTCCTCTTTAAATAATCTTTTCCCAGAAATGACACACGGCATTAGCAAGAAGGACGAGACATAATCGCAGTCTTTAAAAGTGAAAAGGGAAGATGAGGGGTCAGGTCGTTCAGGGGAGAATCTCCGCCGCACCACAGAGAATGAAGGCAGAAATAAGCCCGCACTGTGCACACGACAGGGCGCGATGGGGTGACACCGGGAGGGTACGGAGACCCCTCTACACCTACTGGCCGCCCCCAGCCGAGAAGGGGCTACTGGGGAGAAAGGGAGCCCATCGGCGGATGAAAACCGGGAGGGGCTATGAGGCGGGGCTGCGGGAGGCCGGGCTGTCCCGGGCGTGCGGGACCACCATAGGCGGAGCCTGCGAGGGCTGACGAGAAGGCGGCGGGAGATCCCCCCTAACAACTGAAGAGGGACCGGAGAGGAGCAGGGAGGAAACGGCCTCGGCCCAGAGGTAGCAGCGAGGGCTCACACCCCTCGCGGAAAAGGCGAGGTCCGACGGGTAGACAGCAGCGGGTAGAGCGGCGGAGGCCCCAACACCCAACATGACCCCCTCCCGCCGGTCTACTCACCGAAGCCGCCTCAAGCTCAGCAGTGATCGGCTCCGCGCCGCCAGCGGCGGCCCAAGCACCCGGGGGCGGAGCGCGCCGCCGCGCGAGGCAGTTGCGGCCACCTCACAACTCTCGCGAGACACCGCCCAGCCAAGCACCACCCATATCTCGCGTCCCGCCACAACACTGCCCACTCAACACCAACACCCGCCTCACACCCAATCACAAGGCACTCCACCGCCCGCCACCCAATCAAAAGTTCCCTCCTCGGCTACGAGCCGTGAGCCCCCGCCTCCATCAGCCAATGGGAGGGTGCCCTACCTCAGCGACTCAACAGCCTACTTGTGGTGAGGGGCGGGAGCCAGCATTACTTCAGTGCGTGTCCAGGTGACAACGGGTAGCTCAGGTTGCCTTCGCAGGGCTTTGCATAGCGGCTAGCATGAAAACCAGATAGTTTTAGCCCTGCTTAACAGGTTTTGAAGGAGAGTATCGTTTGTAGGTGAAAGTTGTGGTGGCCGGAGACCATCTTCCCAGCCAAATTTTGGTGCAGGTTACAAGACCTTGTATTCTTCTGCTAACAGGAGACCCTGAGGTAATCCTGCCTGCACCTGCAGACCTCCCCATCATGGACATTTTGAGCCGTGATAGCCTGTTGAAACAGGAATTAAGATCAATTTACCCACATTCTGTTCACCTGATTTTGAGTTTGTATTTATTCACACATACTGAGATGACCCAATACATAAATCCCATCATAGTGAAGGCCTTGTGTTACGTCAGTAGTCTAATGACTGCAGATTCCCTTATACTCAGAATATTTACCATTACTGGCTGTTAAAAAGCTCTTCTTTGATGAAGATCAGCCCTACCAGCTGTCTAAAAAAAAAGGACTCCCAGCTGCAAAAATCCTCTTTTTAGTTTCCACAGAGTAATGAACATAAACTTGGCTTAATAAGATTTGCAGCAGTTCTGCAGGGCAGCCAAGCAGCTGAATGAAGAAGATGAATACTTCAATACCTTACAGAAGGTGTTTTTTCTCTCCTGTGTATTCACAGAACTTCCACTTGAAACAAAGCAACATGTGGAAAAAGCTTAAGATCCAACACACACTATTCTATGTTTCTTGCAGGCTCATTTCTCTCTCTTTCAGTTCTAAATAAGGAACATCAGAACTTAATTGCTCATTTGTCATTTTCTTGCACTTGAGAGGCAATAATTGATTTGGACAAGTGTATTTGCTCAGTGTTACTTGCTACTCTTTGGGGAGTTGTTTTTCTCAGATACATAGATTGGATTTTGTTGAAATAATTTGAGATGAACTAATTTATCCTTCAGAATTCCTCATCCTCCATATTTATCATGCCATGCTGCACACATTATTGCTTACTGTGGTTGATAGTACTTGTCTATTTTCTCATCTCAATGTTAAACTCCAGGAAGTGGTCTGCTTGTATACCACCATGGCTTTAAAAACAGCAACTGCATCACGCTTCTTAATGTCACTTTGGTCCCATGTTATAAATATCTGAGAAATTAAAACTTAAGTATATTTCAGACCAGAGTAGAAGCTGAATATGAGCACAGGTAGCAACACATTCCTTGGAGGGAATTCAGTGATAGATCAGCCCAAATGTTCTTCTCCAGGATATTAAGTCATTGATCAGGACAGAAACTGTGTTTCTGCCTTCTTCCACTGAATTACTGACATGAAAGATGAAGATTTTTTCTTGGGAAACCTGCCCTTAACAGAGCCAGGATACTTAATGTGTTTCTTTACACATACTTTGTAGTGTTGAGGGGGGGTTGAGACAGGAAGGGGATAAGATCACTGCACTCTGGTATTTTTGATAGCAAACTTCTGTTTGTTTCTGCTTTTCTGCTCACACCAACAAAGTGGCTATAGAGACTAGAGCACTGCTAAAGTGTCTTTGGTTCTGCTCTGTCACAGAAACAAATTCAGCTCAGGTTGTGCCTTCAGTGATTGTAAAACTTACTGCACACAAGGATTCAACGTAAACTGCAGGAGCATTTTAGGATCACCAAAACTATTAAAGATGTTAATAAAGTACCATAGGATTTGTCAATATTTCAGTGGGAACCTCTAAAACTGAGGATCTGAAAGATTATTTTTTTAATCTCTTGTTTTCTAAGTGAGAGGATTCCTAATAGTATTTAAAATGCCTTCTCCCTACTGATAATAATGTTTATGATTTCCTCCAGACTGCTCTTCAGATGAATGAGATGAATTAACTGTTCTTTGCCAAGACAAACAAGCATCCTCACCCACCTCAACTGCATTACATATTTCTTGCTTGTTCCGGAGCTGTACCAGGTTCATATCACCTGTATAGGGCCAGTTACCTTGTAGCTTTATGATATCCACAATAATTTCTAATGTGATTTGAATGTTCACACATCACTTTATCTTGTCTCTTTCCTCCTGAAGCAGTTACTCAGGATTCTTTTCATTGCCTTGCATAGGCTGCAATCGTCACACTCCTTCATTGTCTGTTTTGGTTTTTTTTTTTTATCCTTGACCAATGCCATCGCAATCTCCCAGACTTGTGTCATCAAATTCTGTGCAGTGCCTCTAAAAAGTGCTGCTCTCTCAGACCTGTAAGCTGATCTCTGAAGCTCTGATCCTGCACAGCACAGGTGTACAGTCCTCTCTGTGTAGTCACAAGGCTAAAAATGATGAGCAGAGCAAGGGGCATTGGAATCTGATCTTCCGTTAAGTGCTTGCTCATGGTTGCCAAGTCAGTCCTATCTGGCAAGTCGGACTAGTGGGATACTCTTTGCTTAACTAGATTTTTACAGTTTCCTTATCCCAGCTTAATTCTTAATTTGTGCTCCTGAGAACAAGGAACAGAGGGGCTTGAAATTTTAATCAAACTCAGAAGGATGACTGATCTGATCTGTTCTGTGCATACATAAAGAAATTAATAAAACTTGTTTTGATGTGCAACTTCGAAGAAGTAGATCTATATAAGTAGTTTGCAGTTGCTGGTGTCTTGAACACTGACCTTCAGTTGGTTTACTGGAACAAACGGGCAGAGGTCCACCAGTGATCCCTTCTTTGTGCCAAGCTTATACAAGCCAGGTGAATGTAGTGTGAGTAAAAACATATAATGGTATCAGATTTATTACACAAAGTATCTATTTGAGGCTAACAACTTTGGGAAGATACAGTCAGAAATACCTTATATATAGTAAAGCTTTATACAACCATTTTCTTTTGTTTTGCTGAGTGAAACATGAAGAAATTCTTTCTGTTGAGGTTTTTGTGACAAAATTCCCAGCTCTCAGTTTTGCAGAACTCAAGATACCCAAAATGTCTTAGTGAACTTTTGAATTTGAGTTCTGAACATACTGAGGTTCAGAATCCCTAATAATCCTAGGTGAGTCTTTCCCACCCAGTACTGTGGATACCATTTACCTTGAATCATGTGCATTAAATCAAACTTCTTAAGTTTGCATTATGCTAAAATTATTCACTGAGCAATTACAGGTCATTTTTTAGTAGCAGGAAACTTTAGTGTGACTGATGCATGACAGGAAAAGAGTGATTCTTTAAGATTAGACAACTAGCAAGTATTTTTAACCTTTGCTCTTTAGCATGTTAACTAGCAGTACAAGATGGAACTTCTTGGACATCACTGTGTTCTGAGAATTACTGAAGCAAAACCACTAAACACTAAGCTCATGCAGTTACACCTGGTACAAAGAGGTCTCATGGGCTGGAGAAATCTTTTAAGCACAAGGAATCAATAGATGAATCAACAGATGCAATTTGGGCTTTCTTTAGGTCCTGCTTGTGGAAGGGTTGGTGTATACTAGAGGTTAGCATATGACATGCAGAAGTGTGGAAAGCAGTAGTAACCCACTGGGTTGTCTGGTACATCTGCCAGGTCTCACAGCTACTGAAATTCTTTCCCATTGTCAGACAGGAAAATCTGTTTTATCCATGCTTGAGATGTTTGAAATGGTCTAGAAAAATGGCAGAGCTCTCCCTTATGTGGCAGGATTCCAGCATGGGGGATCTTTTCTTTCCATATGAGCGTTTTCAGCATTACACATACCTTCATTGATTTATCTCTTCTATCAGGAAGAAATAAGCACACTAAAATGTTCTGGCTTTACTGATGGAAAAAGAATCCATTCTCCAGAAAGTCCTGGCTCTTCCTAGGAGGTGTTTCCTAACTTCCAATTAGTAACTTTGGTATAGTGACAAAGTTGAGTGGAATAAAGTTATAATGACTCATCACAATACTGCTACTTTGATTCCACAAACGTTTTCCTTACAACTTCGGCTTCTACGGCAGTACCAAAAGCTGGAAGGCAGATGGAGCTCCTGCATGCCGAGTGCCATCATGTCGGTATTTATAGACAATCATCCACCTTTGGCTTAAGTATTTTCATTTTCAGTTTGTCATTGTTGTTAAGCTTTAACTGACTCATTTTTCAGTGACACAGTAATGCTGGTGAAAAAGCTTATTTTAAAGAAAGTTCCTTTTACTGCCCGGTATGGTTCACATCAGCATTGTTCAAAATAGAAGCTTTTAAAACAGTCTGTCGCTGATTTGGGCTGAACTCATTTTTTGAGGCAAATTTCCTGGTAAACACGTTGGTTATATTGTCGAATAGATTTCCTAAGAAGTAATGGAAAGAACTAGTAATTTGGACAAACTGCTGTTTGAATGGAATAACCCTAACAGAGGATAAGTGAGCACTGGATTTTGACCCTGATCATGCAGTTTGTGCTCATTCTAAATTCCCACTGATGTAATTAATCTCAGTGGAAAAAGAACAATGTCTCACTGACTGCCCCAGAAACCAAATTCCTCTGTTAATGTGCTCAGCACATATAACAATAGGCAGAACCAACATTTCTGCCTCTGCTCCATCAGACAATCTCAATATGGGATAACCACAAAGGACACAGCCAGCTCTCCATGGCTTATTCAATTGTTAGTTCTTCTTTAATGACTGCTGAAGGTGCATGGAGCTGACACAGAGATATTTCGTGTTGCCTCTTGTTGACAAGATAATCAAGGCTTTCCAATTAATTCCAAATCCATTAATAAATAAAATTTTGCTTATCTTTTGGAATTCACTTCATGAAACTCCTTCAATTTGACTGATTTAATTCTAGTAAAACCAGTTAAAATATTAACTCATTTTGCTTCACTTTAAGCCAGAAAATTAGTAAAACTTATATAGCAAATCTAGACAGTACATGGATGTTTATTAATTTCAGGAATCAAATGGCATGAAATTCTCTTTGGTCTATTTTTATATGACCTCAATAGCATTATTTTTTACTACCGCCCTCTGCTGTCATTGAGGCTGTATGAGGGTTGTTTCTCCATCTTTCTGCCTGGACCAAGATGTGGTTTCTTTTCACTTCCCTTCAGTTCAACCCACAGATTTTCTGAGTTTGTAATAATTGTCAAAAGTATTCCCAATGATTCACTGGGTCTCAGCAGACCAAAAACTGTTATTCATTCACCTGAAAACAGTGGGTTTAAGCTTATTATGAAGCTGTTCCTACTTCCAGATACCAAACTTCTAATTCTTTAGTGTAACTATTGATGCCTAATGTCATTTTCTTTCTCCTCTCTTAGCTGTTTATTTTCTGAGGGAAACTCCCACAGTCTTCTGTGTGTTGGAACATCACATGCTGTAGAGAAGCCCCATAAGGTCAATAAGGCTCCTTTGTTCCTATAAATTTACTTTAAAACTTTAATGAAATATTAAATCTTTTTACTGTTGTCCACACAGTTCCATAATTTTAGTACTTGTAAGCTTGAAATGGAAGTGTGTTGCATTTGCTTTCTCATTACAATACACATACATATTTTCATCTATTTATGAGATATTTATGTTTCTTATGGAAAAGTTCCAGGTGAGGTTCCAAATATCTTCATTGTCTAAGAGTGATCATTTTTGTCATTTCATTCTGCCATTCATATCAAAGGGTGTTAACACTATGGCCTGTTACATTATGATAGAAACAAGGCAGGTGGTGAGCTATTTTTCATTCCAAGTGAATATAAATAGTGAAGAGGGGAAGTGTCATATATACACAGCTCTTTGATTTATGCAAACATATTGTGGAACCTGTTATAGTTAAGGCAGAATCTTCTGTTCTTGAGACCAGAGGGAAATTCACTTTTAGAGAGCTTGAAAGGTTTCTCCTTTTCATGCAAACCATCCATCTGGTTACAGCTGGGGTCTGACCTTTCTTTCTATTGAACATACCAGGAATAGCTTAAATATATGCCTGGATGTTGCATGTGTTGGAGACAATTTCTTGGTTGTAAGAGCAAACCAGAAAAGTCAAAGATACTTGTTTTCTTGTTGTGCTCTGTGTATCCTTTCAGAAATTGCTCATGTGAATTTCTGAGCACTTTGTTACTGGGAAGTCTAACAGTCTGAGCTTCAAACAGGTTACAAGTCATGTCTGAGCTTAAACAGGTTACAAGTCATGCCATAATCAGGCTTGAGGAGGCTCTTAGGTAGTGCAGTAGTGGCTGCCTAGCTTATGGAATTTGGGCAAGTCCTTACCTCCTTCCTGGTTTTGTCGCATTTGCATTACAACATTGATAAAGACCTTTCAAGATAATAAAATTGTGGCATAATACTAGCTGCCAGCTTCCATTTTCCTTAATATAAGTAAGTAGTATTTTGGACAATATGGCATTGTGTCTGCCACCTGCTCTGCTCCTAAGGAACTATTCCAGACCATATGTCTGTAGTTTGGTAACATACTCTGTCTGACAAAAGGAGCTAATTTAGCCTCCATTCAAAATCAGAAATGGTGACTCAGAGTAACTTCAGCTGACTATAGACACTCACACTGAAACTATTTCTCCTTTTTTTTTTTTACCAATAGCATAGGAAAAAGAGTTATATGCCTTTTACTATCCTCCAGGGATCAATACCCCATAATTCTGGACAGTGAAGTAATTAAAACCCTTTTAGTGACCTAGCACTTTTAGCACTGAAGTCATGGGCAATGAGTTCCAGTTTCTTAAATATGCATTTATATACTTAGAACAGCTATTTTTTAGTGAGTGACGGCACCTTTATAACAATAATCCAGAGACTGCCCTATCAATTCAGATTATCAAAGAAGAACAGCTGCAACTTTATTAATCCTTAAATTAATACTGGTTTCTTTAATAAAATAGAAGCCAGCCAGACAACCATATACAAACCATAAAATCTGGCTACCACTGACAATGTAAAGTGACTGCCTTTGCTTGGTAGAGACTGTTCAGATAAAGCTCAGTATCTGTTTAAAACCAGATTGCTTATGATAACAGAAGTGCAAAGAATGCATATAGCTTAGATGAAACCTGGTTTGGTTTAGATTTTGTTGATGATTTAGACCATACCCATGATCTCCTAAAAGCTATGTGTTTGTGGGGACAAGGGGTTGGTTGTTTGGGGGGGTTGTGGGTGGTTTTTTGTTTTGTTTTGTTTTGTTTTTTTAATTTGAAAGAATTTTCTTACTCAAGATATGCACTGTGATGACAAATAAGTCAGTCTAAATCTGGAAAACAGGTAGATGAATGCACCACATATTGGCCTCTACTTTGTATCAGTCTAAATAGTCTTAATATACCCATCAATAAGAGGGGAAAGAGAGGAAACTGGTAACATGTTGTGGTACTACGAAATGGAGAAGCCCACTTCCGTGGAAGATTTATGTAGGACAGTATGCCAGCATCTAACAGCATATGTCAAGTTTGTATGGGTTGTTGACAGGATAAGTTGTATTTTGTTGAAGAGGAGCTCAGCTCTCAATGACTTGACCATCCCTGATGCAGAGAAAACTGTCAGTGAAGCAAATAATTTTTTCCTACTTGCATTTGTAGCTGTTCCATCCCTGACCTCTTCACTTTACATACAGGTCTTTCAGAGAAATACAGGGTAAATGGCAAATCCTTGGTGTTTGGAAAATATTTAATCCTTTTCCTTTTGTTCCTTAAGGAAAGGACTGCAGTGAAACAAGATGGAACAACTACTAAAGATACTTTCCCTTGCTGAAAGACAAAGGCAAGTATTAACACATTAACAGTAATGTTGAAAGATACGAGCAAAGATAAACAGAAAAAAGCAGCACAACATAAGCTCTTAGATGAGCCTCTGTTCTGACCTCTGCTACTGTTTGTTCAATACCTGGTAGAATCCAAACCTACAAAAGATATGGTATGTAAAGAAGCATTTCCTTTTTTCACAAATGATGGAAGTTAGACCATCACAGGCAGACCATCACTGACAGAAGCACCATCTTTCAATTAACTAGCAATCACAGAATCCTAGACTGTTTTGAGTTGGAAGAGACCTTAAAGCTCATTCACTTTCCACCTCTCTGCCACAGGCAGGGACATTTTCCACTAGACCAGGTTGCTCAAAGTACTGTCCAACCTGGTCTTGAACACTGCCAGGGATGGGGCAGCCACAGCTTCTCTGAGCAACCTGCACCAGTGCCTCAGCACCCTCACAGGGAAGATTGCTTTCTCTAATAGCTAATTTATATTTTTCATCTTCCAGTTTAAAGCCACTCCCCCTTGTACTATTGCTACATGCCCTTGTAAATAGTCCCTCAGCAGATTTCTTGTCAGCCTCTTTTAGGTACTCAAGACTGCTCTAAGGTCTCCCCAGAGCCTTCTCTTCTCCAAGCTGAACAACCCCAGCAGGCTTTGGTACAAGTCCTCCTCCTTATCTAATCCTGCCTGGAGAGACAGGAAGGAACTCATAATATAACCAATGTAGTGATTAAAGCTTGAGCTCCAGGGTGGCATATCAATTTATATGAACCCTGGGTTAGAACTGTATCATGTCTGGGACTGCACTGAATCTCCAGTGGGGCACTAGTGAGAATCATTTTAAAATGGCCTACAACCAAATTTACAAGTGCAACTGAAACAATTAGCAATAACTGATGACTGCAATAGCATGTAAGTTCTGGCTACAGATCACTATTCATCTTTTTTCCCTGTAAACTGCAACCACAGATGCAAATTGTCCACTTGAGATTTTTTAAGAGCTTTAATTTCCTGGAGCTATTTACAAATCTTAGAGACCACAGAGAAAACTTCCTTAAAAGGGTAAGCAAAGCCACTGCTCATACTGCAGCCAGAAAACTTCCTACAGTTATTTCATTCTTCTATTGTTAGGCAGATTAAAGAGTATGAAAAAATAAAAAGATATTTTGGACTACATCCAAATCTACTACAGAAATCCCATGAACAGTCCTTCCCAGAGGTGAGAACTTTCTGCAAAGACTTACATTGTCAATTCCAAAAGACCATCAGTTGTAAATGATATTCAAAGGAATGTGCTGACTTTCTTCCTTAACATTGCTAATGAGAGAGGATCACACAGGTAAAGCAGCTCTCAGAGCATTCTGGGCTTGTGAAATTGTAATTGAATTGTGTAACTGAATAGCAAATTGATAGTGGGCAGTGAGGTAGAATATGCTGGTAACTTCATTCTTTCTAAATTTCAGTTAATTTCAAAATAAGTTTTTATGCTTATACATGCTTGCAGTGGCTGACTGGTCTGCATGCAAAAAGACATAGCTGTCCCTTTTGAGAGCACTTACCAATGTTCGCATGTTATCACTATGACTATTTTTATAAAACTTCCTAATACTCCAAAGACATACAGACCACAGATAATCATCTTCCCTAAGCCTTTAGAAGGTAAGTACATTTTCTCCCAGTTCCAAGTTTTACTGGCTGTACTGGGTAACTGGTCACACTGGGTTAAGTAATTGCCAAAACAGCTCTATCGAATTCTCTTTTTTTTCATCACAACTATTCCAGAGGCACTGTCAGTTTGAAGAGGGGAAATCAATGGATGACAGTCTTGTAATTTTCTACTGTGCTGGCCTGCAAAATGATGATAACCTGGGGCAGACCAGCCTCACCAGGGTGGCCAGTTTCAGCTGGTGTCAGACTTTCATAACACTTCTCCCCAGCACTGAAAAGCATTCGAGACATTTGCCTTTTGTTTATAGCCCTTTCCAAAAATTATATTAATCTCAAGTAGGTTGTGAGGCAGAGAACTTCAGTGTAAACCTTTCAAGGTTGATACCAGAAACAGAGCTGCACACAGGCAGCCTTGTTTGGAGTTGTTTCCCTCTCTGCATTTCAATGCTTGAGACCTTTCCAGACTGTGTTCTCTAAAGAGCATTTGAATAGAGAGTCTGCACAACACAGCAGGCACCAGGCAGGCAGACATGTCTCTAACTCTGCTGTTCTTCCCCATGTTGCAGTTGTCACAGTTCTGTACAAGGCTAATTGTACTGGATTTCAATAGCAGATTTGGACCATGTTCAGTTATTTTGGGATCAGTTCTATTTGCTGTAAGGTTTCCCTGTTTATATTTCATGTTTATATGTATCAGCCCTCACGCTACACAAAACATATTAATACTTTCCTTACAACCTATTATATAAATTATGGTATAAAATTTCATGGCACCTTTGATACGAAGATCTAAAAATGTTCCAAAACTGCTACTATGCCTCATTAAGACTGTTGGGCTTTTTAAACTCATTTGAGAGATGATTAAACTAAGCTTCAGAATATTCATGGTATTTTACTGGAAAACTGCTTTTAAGTTTTAAGTGAGAATTTGGGAATAGAACCTAAATTCTTATTCACATTTCTGTCCTGAAATATCATTTTATGATACTAGACTGAGGCACTGATCAGAGGTTCAACATGGATCATGTTGAATTCCATTGCTTTTCAACATTTCATTGCTACCATCAAAAGTCAAGCATGAAAAATATACATTCATTTTCATGAGAGTACCAGCTGTAATGAATTACTTGTGTTTATATCTTTTCCAAATCAAAACAGATCAGTGCTGTTAACACTATGGCAGCTCCGCTTTCAGTGTGTGTATTTTGCATGTTTACTTAATAAAATATCATCCTAATCTTCAAGTCCTATATGTGCATTCACAGTTCAATTATATGGCCATTTTGTTATAAAAATTAGATGTAGACATATATTTTTGCTTTACTGAAGAGTAAATAATGTGTTTTAATAAAGGCCCACTGTCTATCACTAGGATTTTAGTTCAGAGATGTTCAATGTCCCAGTCAGTCAAACTGAATTTAATTTAGACATCTAACTCCCTCAGGACAGGTTGGAAAATGTCAGCCTAAAATAGCATGTGCTTGAGTACAACAAACTAGAAAGGCACTTCTGATGTATATATTTGCATGTACAAACAAATGTCACAGAGTATATCAGAGTAGCAACTAACCCCTTCTTCACAGAGCTGAATTGCCATTCACAGCCTTTAACTATGAAGAGTTGCAGGAGTAATACTTCCTTCCACTTGCATAGGACCTGAATAAAATGAGAAAAAGGGCTCTTCAACTTCACCAGGTACTGACAGGTGATCATAGGAAAGGTTAAAATAGCTACCACTGAGGTACCAGTTACAGACTGGCCCAAATACCAAGGGTTTAGAAAGTGAGCTAATGCTCTAAACAAGACTGTACATATTGGGTAACTTAAGAGTCAAGAACAGAATTTAATGCTAGTCAGTAAAAACACAGAAGGCAGTACCAATTCAATTAGTTGCTTTTGAAAAGGACCAAGGTAGATGGTTCATAGCTTTATTTTCAGTTAGGAAAATAGGATCTCAGATGTACACGCAAAAATAACCTAGTTTTGTAATTCTGCAAATTTACTGCAGAAGATATACATACCTTTTTCGAAGTGTACAGAATTAGTCATTACCTCTCTGCTGGCTAAACCTTCCCTGGAAGCAAGTGAAAAGCTTGTCTGTGCTATTGCCGTGAACAAGAGAAGGCTCTTGAATATACTGTGCCCCTTTTAATGTGCTGGGAGAGCGCTTCCACAGTGGAAAATGTTCACAAGTCTACATTTCCTTTGTTAGCCACAATTTCCTTCTTCTGTTGTTACTAATAGAGACCCTGCCTTTTTTCATATTCTGTATTTTTGCAAATACTAACACAGGCAATCAACAGGCTTTAGGGACAAAAATTCTTACACATGCATTTGAATTACATTTAAGGAGAATAACTACAGTGCCAAACTAAAACTCATGGAATGGCAAGCTCCCCACTCGAGGTAGCAGACAGAGAAAATTTGGGTTTGTAATAAGCAGGATTTATTTTCATCTTCTTTCATAACAAAAATTAGCTCATGTAAGAGTTGATTTTTTTTCCTGTTCTGTGACCATCAGTTCTTGAATGTTTCTGTTACTGAGCAAGCAACTGCAGTGCTGAAAGAAGGGCCAGGAATTAGAATGACCACATACAGGGATCTTAGCCCAGAAGTAACCAAGACAGAGGGGCGCCTGGAAGTGACAGAGCATGTAAAAGGGCACACAAATACAACACACATGAAACCTAAGCAGGTACAACCATTAGCTGAAGAGTTGGCAGTGTTATAAAGTTGTTTTTCAGATAGGCAATTTATACCCTGGCAGATCTTATTCTGGCTGACTCTTTGCAGTGAACCAGGGTTCTTCATCTCGGCAACGGGAACTTGGTTCATCCAAATCATCCACAGAACTAGGGAAGTGTGAAAGTAAGCAGTGAAGATATATCCCATATTTGTAGTTGCTGCTGACTGATTCTGCTGGAGAATCTGATGCTGGCATCCGCACTCCATAGCTCATGGAAAAAGTTACGCTTTTCAGCTCTGCTATGTAGTACTAATCTGTAGCTAACTTGATTCTTACCCTGTCAGCACTCCTGAAAACTTTGCTCTTGTAGGAAGCAGGTACTCTTCTCCATAAGGAACATTGGATTTATCATGATCTCTCCTAACTTCCCTCCTTTCCCCTGCTCAAATCATGGCATTGTGGCAACAAGCAAACATCAGAACATTGATGTTACAAGACTAAGAGACACCAGGCTCCAGCCAAAGCAGCATAGAAGGCTGTTCACCTGCTCAGATCCAGAACTCACAGCCAGCTATGTGCTTGAAATAGAAATTTAACCAATACCTATTTCACTCTAAGCCAACACTGACACTCATGTTTGAACAGTAGAAGGTGAAGAAGTTGCACATGTCCCCTTCTGTTGTCCTTGATGCAATGCTGGCTAATTGTTGGCAGGTAACGGGGCAATAATTTCAAGTGACAGATCCCATCTGCCAGAGGCCTCCTATACTCTTTGCAATCTGGCTGGTGCCTCACAGGCAGTGATAATGGGAGGTTCCCCCCCTCTGCTTTTGCCTGCAGGAAGTGTTTTATTTATGATATCACAAAATAATTGCTCTGTTTCAAGACAAAAGAGCAGGAGTCATCACTGCTTGCTTTCAAAAAATAATATTTTCCATACTATTCTCTGAAAACAAGTCCCAAAAGCGAGGCAGCAGGTTACATTGCTATGGGTTTGATCATCCCTTGTATGAAGTAAATGTTCCACTTACTATTTACTTTAATGATGGGGGATCAGGGCGCAACTATCAGCCATTCTTTGCAAATCATACCACATTCAAATCCTTGCTTAGAAACATCCTGTTGCTTCTGCCCTCAACTCCCCTAAACTAAAAGTTATTTTGCCAGAATAAGAGGGGGACCATTCAATATATAAAATGGCCTGCCAGAAACTAGTTTATATTAAACAATTTTACTATAATTTAGCAACTCAGTGGAATGATTTTAGTAATTCTGGAGACTTTGTACAATTCCAGAAAAGGAAAGACTAATATGTTTATTACAGAACACTAGAGTTTTGTTCTAACACAGAACTAGCATCCACTTTGGAATGCTAGTACAAGTTTTACTTTTTGCTTTTCCCTAGTTTTACTGTACACTTCAAGTGAATTTCCATGCTTCAAATGAGGTTAAACTATTTTAAGCTACAAGTAAGCAAACCCATATTTAGTGTCCCATAAACAGCAGATCTCCAATTTAGGTTTTATAACACCAGTTTAACCTATTGCTATTTACTCCTAATTGAACCATGGTGTAAAATAAGATGCACAGTTAGTTATTAAAGAAAAAATGGGCTGTGTTACATTTGTTTTAAAGAATTAACACAATGTTTTCTATTTTGATTGTCTTTCTTAAAAAAAAAAAAAAAAA
>NDXB01006415.1:355-17898 GCA_002631895.1 Agapornis roseicollis | reverse complement strand
CAAAAAAAAAAAAAAAAAAAAAAAAAAAAAAAAAGAGAGAACATAAAGCTGCTCAGATACACAGGTCTAAGAGGATTAGAAGTCTTTTCTGGTGCTTAGTGCACTGCCAGGGTCTGGTGCTTAGTACACTGCCAGGGTCTGGTGCAGCGCAAAGACTGAAGTGGCTTTTATTAGGGCGTTTTTGAATCATTACAGAAAGACTGTTAAAAGAAATTATTATTAGGAAGTATTCTGAATGGATAAGAAGTCTCCATTTGTTAAACAAGTGCCAAGGAATATTTTGGATGACTATTCCAGAGCAGTGGAAAACAGATGAAGAATATGGTATAAAGGATTCGCTTTGCTTTGGAGGAACATAAGTAACTGGGAGAAAGAGTAGGAAAACAAGTGATTCAGGGGATATAGTGAGCATGAAAAACGTTTGTGCATGGAAAGGAAATGAGAGTACGAAAGCAAGGAGAAAGCACCAAGCCAGATATTTCATCACAGAAGGTTATCAGGTTTGTCAAGCATGACATCCCCTTGGTAAATCCATGCTAACTGCTCCTGATGACTTGCTTGTCATTCATGTGCCTGGAAATAGTTTCCAGCATAAATTGCTCTGTTGCTTTCCCAGAAATTGAGGTAAGGGTGACCAGCTCATTGTTCTCTGAGTCCTCCTTCTTGCCCTTGAGGAACACAGAGGAGTGACATTTGCTTTCCTCCATTCCTCAGGTGTCTCTCCAGGTTTTGATGATCATGAAAATATTATCAAGAGCAGTCTCACACAGACACCAACCAGGTCCCTCAAAACTTCAGGGCCCATGGATTTATGTATGTCCAGTTTACTTAAATATTTCCTGACCTGATACTTTCCAAACAAGGGTAAACTTTCATTCCTCCAGATTACTGCCCTGGTCTCTGGAGCCTGGGATTCATAAAGGCCAGCCTTGCTAGTAAAGACTGATGTGAAGAAAGCATTCAGTACCTCAGGCTTTTCCACATCCTGCATCTACAGCTCCTCCACTTTATTCAGCAGTAGAATTATATTTTCATTAGTCTTCCTTTTGTCATCTGTGTACTTTGAGTATCCCTTTCTATTCCCTTTCACATACCTTATCACATTCAATTCCAGTTGGGCTTTGCCTTTCTAACCCCTGTCTCTGCATAAGCAGACAGTATCTCTGAATCTCTTCCAGGTTGCCTGCCACTGCTTTCACCTTCTGTACACTGCTTCTTACCTTTGAAGTTTGCCAAGAGCTCCTTGTTCTTCCACACAGACCTCCTGGTGTTTTTCCTTGACATCCTTCTTGATGGGATAGACTGCTATTCGATTGATTCATGCTTGGTAATACAGGGCCAAGTTTTAAGAAGATAAATCTAAAATCATAACATGAAAATAGGTTTCAGTTGTGAAATAGTGCAATAAATATCCTCATTTTATTGTTCTGCATCTGTAAAATCTTGATAACAAATCACAAATGTTTAATACTGTTTAAAAAAAAATGAAAAAAATGAAATTTCATTCTGTAAGAGGTAGTGCAGCTTTTTTATTCAAAACCAGAACAGATGATGACATTTTTTTTCATGTGTGTCTGAAACTTTTGAGACTATTTTAATTCAGAAACTGTCTGCAGTATCAAATTTCTCATGGGAACTTAACTTTGGGTGAATTATACCCAGGCTCTTCGCAGTCTGTAATCCAAGGCACTGTTTGGTACAGCACAGCTGTGTGATCTTGGCACAGTTTTCCTGAGAAAATTGCTGCTAAGGTGTGAGAACATACGTGACCCAAAGCTGTGCAAGATAAGCAAAGTGAAAACCTAGACAGATGGTAGTTGTAGAAATCATGATGGCTAGCAGCGTACAGATTCAAGAGGAGAAACGCTGGAATGAAAAGGTGTAAAACCTCAAGTCAAAAAGAAAAGCAACAAAAAAACCCAGTGGATGGAATAAGGCAATTCACTGCCTCCGTGTATCAGCTGACCAACTTCCCCACCACCACTGTCTCATCAATGTCTCATGGGGGACCTGAACAGCACAGCTATATGCTCTGCATTCTAATCAGTAAATAATTGCTTAGTGTTCCCAGTTTGTGTGTATCTAACTTGCTTACAAAGCCATTCTGCACAGAGGAAAAGATGCTTGAACACTACAAACTCCACGCATTTGTCACTATCCAGAGTCATGTCATTTGACATAAGCCTGCTCTCTGATGTCTGCGGGTGGATTTTAAAAGATGAAACCTCTTACAGGAAGGAAAACCACTGCACAGGGGAAAATAATCATTTTTTGTTTTGTTTTAGCTCTTATCATATGGTATAGGACCATGAGAAGGTGCAGACTGACAGTCTGACTTTCAACCTAAGGAGTCAACCTAACAGTTTCAAATGTCTTCTTTCAATTTTCCTAATGATAAAATTGAATTTTTTTGCAGATAAAAATGCAATTTCACTGATACTATATGTTTAATGAGGAAACATACATGGAAAATGTCAGATCAGCTCTAATTTCTGTTTCAGCTTTAAAATTCTTTCAAAAGTGAATCTCTATTTTTTCTCATAACAGTAATTCAAAGGTTATCGACCTGTAACAATGCTTCAGCAAAGAGAGCTATAAGATGGTCTCATTTTGAAACCAGCATACAAACCAGTCACAACACTTTTGTGTAAATACTGCAGTGTCCTGTACAGCTGCTGTACAAGACCAAAAGCACCTTAATAAGATCATCTCTGTGACCCCAGACCCATCTTTCAGTCACACAGGCAAGAGGCAGCAGTAGACCAGCATCAGTCCCCATCATGTTTTAATGAGCTCTGCTCCAGCCCCAGTCTTTCCTGATGGAAGAAGCTGCATCCTGTGTTGGCCCATGTGAAAGGCCAGCCTGGCAAAATTCCAGGGCAGACAGGGCCCCACCAGCTCCATCAGCAGCATGGGATGCTACCAGGAGGGATTTCTCCTGCATGAGTCTCCATGGCATAACTGCATGAGGCCACCCCACATAAAGTACAAAAAAAGATGGTTTGTA
Source organism: Agapornis roseicollis (assembly GCA_002631895.1). Taxonomy (NCBI): domain Eukaryota; kingdom Metazoa; phylum Chordata; class Aves; order Psittaciformes; family Psittacidae; genus Agapornis; species Agapornis roseicollis. The sequence continues at coordinate 14,891 of NDXB01006415.1, read as the reverse complement.
AAGCTGAAATGAGTAGGCAGAGAAAGTAAAAAATAACTTATTGCTGAGGCTGTTGCAAGGTATTTTATGAGTCATTACCTCAGAAGGATTTTATTGTGGTTCTGGGAAATCAGGAACTGGGAGCTCCTTTGTAGGGCTTTCAGAGCTGCAGGTGGAATACTACCTTTAAGAGGTAGATTCATGAAACCCCAGACTGGAGGATAGCACACTAAAACAAATATTGCTATACTAATAGATCAGCCTTTATATTGATAAAACAGTGCCCCAGGGAAATCTGAGTGTTCTTTCGCTTTCTGTGAATTAATTACATCATTCTTGTCAGAAGCTAATGCTTAGTTAAACATTTTACTGAATGTAGTTTTCTGATCCTGTGCTCAGGAACAAAAGTCACTTGTTGTGAGAAATACTGAAAATGCATCCGTTGGTTTTTTTGTTTGTTTTTGTTTGGTTTTTTGTTAATCTAAGCTCAGGAGTCATTTTAAAAATTGAACACTTCCTCATTAAACACTTTGTCAGTAAATCTTTTTCATAATCTTAAGGGTTGAGGTAGGCAGAAGATTAAAGTCACTTTGTTGCACAAAACATACTACAATCATATCATCGGTACCTACAGTAGAGGCTTGGATGACTCCTGTAATCAGTCCACACAGGGCCCTAAGTTTTACTCACAGCAGAAAACAGAGAAGGGAGAAAGAAAGGCTCTTCAAAACTGTTATACTGAGGCATTAATGAGTGTCTGGAGAACCCCGAGTCAGTAAGCCACAATAGCTCAATTTGAATTAAATTTCCAATTTCAGAATTTCAAGGTGAAATCTTTTTTCTGTACCACTTAGCGCAGGTGAGTCCTCACTGCCTTGTACATCAGCCCTGACCTTCTCACAGGAAATGGGTCAATGCATCATCTTCTGCTTTCAGCCTCAAAACTGAGGGCATGTAGTGGAGCTGATGCTTGGGGCAGTTCTGTGGAGGCAGAGTACGATCAGTGCTGAAACAACAGAAAAATTTAGCAGCAAATCTTTCTACAAGTTCTGCTGTCTTACTGCTAGATAGGGATCATCAGAGGCTAAAGTTGAAAGACTTTCCATGAGAAAGGCAAAAGACATCTTCAGTGCACTAGGCTTTTTCCCTGTCAAGTTTGAAGGTCCTCATCCAAATAGTAATGGTACCATAGTGTTACTTTCACAGTGGTGGAAAAGTTCCTCTGGCCTATGAAATGGCTAAACCCTTGCCATCAAAACATTCAGCCTAAACCAGGAAATAATCATGGAAAGTTTCAGCCCATCCCATTAATGTTTGGCAAAGCCATAACCAGCTTATAACAGAGGCTTGTAATTAGAGCGAGTCGGAACATTCTCAATTAAATGAAATTTCATCGAAATATGTTGTTTCACCCAAGCCAAAGCATTTTTTTCAGAGACATCTCTGTTTCCACAAAGTCTTTGCTGGGAAAGCTGAGAGAGAAAGCATGCTCACTCACTGTATGCTGAAGATTAGATCACTAGTTTGGGATGTGAGAGAGTCAACTTTAGGGCCTGACTACTCACATTTTACTCACAGCAGTAAAAAACAGCTCTCTGCATCAGGAAGAGTAGGTACAGAGTAACCCAAATGCCAAAGTATCACCTTGGCTAGGTTATCTAAAAAAAATGACACATCATGAGAAACATGTTTTGATTATGATATTCAGGAGATTTTATGTCTTCAAGTGCCACACACAGTTATATTTTTAAACATTGTAAGTTCATCTAACAGGAAGCTGACTTGTTCCAGAAGTCTGCACTTCTAACAGTAAATGTTAGGAAACATTTATACTTTTAAAGGTACATTTAAATTAGCTAAAACTAAAGTTAGCAGAAACAATTCCTTTTATATATTCCCCATAATTTAAACAGAATACTTTGCAACAACCATCATAACAGATTCAGAAATAATTCATGAATGTACTCACAAAAGAATTTTACCAAATTTGCTGTTCAGTGTGTCAATATCAGGCTAAGGTCCAACTCAAGCCCTCACATACTTCATATTGTGGAGGAGCTCCTGCATGGAGCAGCCACTGGCAGTCACTGGCAAAACACAAGAGGCAATTAGCTTCTCCTTGTACACAAGTTCCCAAGACTGTGCACAGAACAGAACGTGCCGACAGGGTATATAGAGAAAACCAGAAAGAGCGCTGCAAACATAGAGGGGAAGCAAACCCTGCAAACTCTTACCAGTAAACACAGTTCTGCAATTGAACAAATCAAAAAACCTTTTTTTTTTTTTTCAATGACAGTCAGTAAAAAAGGGGAAGATTCATATTACCAGCTGAAAAATTCTTATTTTTCTGTTCTTAATTTTTTTCACATTTCAGACATGCAAGTGAATTAGGGAATAGTAAGAGAAAATACGTTTGCAACTAGAATGCATTTAATACTGTGGTGTGTCCTTCCATCAATTACAGTGAGGTTTGAGGTCTACAAGTCTTGTCCAAAGAAAGAAGAGATCAGAACTGTTCATCTCTAAAGGCATAAGCAGGAAGTCATTGTATTGCTGGCATGACCTGATGTAAACCTTTATTTTCATGAATTAGTGCAGTGTCTTTAGCTTTGCAATTATTTTATTTCTTAGAACACCATGTTTGGTGCATACCTGCTTTTCTGAAGATTATCCAAAGGCTTTTGGACATAAATACTGGGCTTATACCATTCACTGCCCTACTATGTTATTGCATGTGTCAGCAGAAAGAAGTCATGTGTACAGAAGACTGGGATCATACTTAGAAAATTTCATGTAAAGTAAAACACCAGCACATTTTTTCTAAAAACATATTTTCTCACTCAGCAACACTGGATTCGCTACCTTGTTTGATACATAAAACTCTAGATTTTTGACTAAAATTCTGTACAAGGTTAGAAGTAGTGAATGTGCTTGTGTGTCTCTAATTACACCACTGAATTTAAAATTAAATATTAATGGAAACATCCCTGAATTTTCATTTGCTTAGAAGTATCAAGAAAGAACTATTGAAACAAAAGTGATTTATTTGTCCTTTGCCAAGCTTGTAAATATTAGTGTAGAAAGCTTGAGGACACCAGACATCTTTTGAACTGAAGACAGGTGCTTTTCTCAGAAAACAGGTATGTCTTGCAGAGCTGGTAGAGCCCAAGTGTATGATTTAGGTGCATCTCACCAGGAAAGGGAAGTGTTTCTCCAAATGGCTGTGACGCTTTCAATAATGAGGACTTTGGCAGAGTTTGCAGTTTGGGAATTATTAACCTCAACTGAAGCAAATAAAAAAGTCTAGGCCATAGTAATTCTGTTAGACATAACGAAAAAGCAAAACAAAGGCAAGGAAATGGATTTGGTTTTACCCATGCAGTGGAATATAAAAATGTGAGTCATATGTTTTGCTGGTACATTGCAATAAGTATGTGCAAGGATTTGAACAAGGAAGTAGGAATACAACTGTGTAATACAGAAAATGGCAAATAAAAATGGTAACTAGGAAAGAGGTTTACTCTCACAAGAAATTAATTAGTTTTGTTCCATTTTTGATAAGTTACTTGTACTGTTCCATTTATTCCCAGAGGACATCCCCTAGTCTTCTGCATTTATATGCAACATCCTAATTCCATGTGTCTTGAGGTTCAGTCATAGCCTTCTTTCCTTGGCTGATCTGGTGCATTTCTTGGGTACAACTTCTCCATCTATTAAACCTATATGGAAATCAGACATAATAGCTCAACTACATAGTTCCCAAATCCAAGCACAAAATTCCCCCAAAAAGTAAATGCATACTTTCCTGTCACTATGAAACTATTCCAAATTTTCAAGAACCCTGAACTAGGAATTTACCTGTTCGGGGCCAAGAGGCTGTAGAAGCAGACACATTTATCTTTTCTTGTGTCTATTACCCCATTATGTTACTGTGCTGACAACAATAGAGAACCCTTGATATCAAACCAAATTCCTAAGCTGCATGTATTCTTAACCTGTTTCCACCTATCACTCAATGTGCAATATATCCACCAGAAAAAATTGCCCTTCAGCAATAGCTTTTCACCCATGTAGATCCTCTGAATGCTAACAAGAATGCTGGGTTTTTCCCAGACTTTAGTATTCATCACCTCTTTTTGGCATGGATTGTCTAGGTATAAGAAATTTGAATATTTAACTGAAGTGTTACTAACTCATAGGGCACAAATTAAGAAATAAATCTGCATTTTCTTTAATGCACAAAAAATTATTTGGCCTCAGAGAACCCTTCCAAAGTACAATACATAAGGTTCAGTACACATTCAGTATCACTTCTCAGTCAACATATTTGAAGCTATCAAAAGTGCTTCACGCAGTCAGCTCTAGATACTGTTGCTAGCAACCTGTCAGCTTTAGCTGTATAAAATACAAGAGTGTGTAGTTACAAAGACAGGTATATGTTCAATCACACATAATCACACAATTATCAAATAAATAGTCAATTAATGTAAATAAAGATGAGGTTTGCCTTTTTTCCCAGCACTAAAAAGGATGCTATTTTGTGACATCATTGAAATACAGCATAATTTTTCACTCTTGACTTACTATCTATTCCAAATTTTGAACAACATGCTACTTTTTAAAGTCCCAGTGCCATTTGGTATGGGACAAAACAGGAAATATAGAGAACTCCAGTGTCTGACTTACCTTTGCAGTATTTAATTTTTGTATCTTTACTACCATAATAATATTTCCATATTTACCACTATAATAAATAAATTTTCACATATGAGACTCACAGAAGATGCACAACCGTGAAAGTACATTTCTAACCTCTTTATAAAACTCCCAGAATTATTACAATGGGAGTTATGGACTCACTATATACTCATTATCCTTAATAAGAGAAAGTTATCTTTTACAAGAATGGAACTGGTATCCTAAGCACTACCTTGTAACATTTTCAGGGATCCTGAACAGCAGAAGCATTACTGAGCATATCAGAAGTGTAGAAGCTTGTCTGTAGTTTATATGCCACCAATGAAAGAAAAAATTAGTCTGCGTTTTTTTCTAAACAGTTCTATTATTACTAATAAATCATTTTTTACCACAAGAAGTATGTCAAGATGACCATGTCAAAGGATTGACTTTGAATTATGGTTTCTTCTATAACCTCTACTATAATAACCTCCTAGCCACGTGTAATGGCTGTATTNCAGAAGTGTAGAAGCTTGTCTGTAGTTTATATGCCACCAATGAAAGAAAAAATTAGTCTGCGTTTTTTTCTAAACAGTTCTATTATTACTAATAAATCATTTTTTACCACAAGAAGTATGTCAAGATGACCATGTCAAAGGATTGACTTTGAATTATGGTTTCTTCTATAACCTCTACTATAATAACCTCCACTATAATAACCTCCTAGCCATGTGTAATGGCTGTATTTCCCATTTTGTCTGAGAAAGGTGGCTTGTCAGATGGAAATATCCTGGGGCCAGATCTAGCCATTTGCATTATATGGATCTAGTCCTAAAACTCAATATATTCCGCAACAGTTTCTGTTTGGATGTGCTTTTTTCTTTTCAGATGTTCAGAAAACTGGGTGCACAAGATTGCAATTTTTCTTCAGTAGCTTTTTTGGAAATAAAATTCACTGCTTATCAATTGCAAATTTCAGATTTCTTTTTCAGTTAAACCTTTATGGAAAAAAACTCCATGTGTTAATGTGGTCATGCCTTAAAATGCATGTTGTGTGTTAAGAATCAGATTTTGCTACCTTTAAGGAAAAGTAACAACTTACAGTGTCATAAATATTTGTACAATATTTAAGTTAGCTCCACCAAGAATAATTCCATAGGTTTAAATAATGGGCCATTCCAATTGTCCTCATGGGATGTAAATTAAAATGTTTGAGGTGAAAAGAAATCAATGCTCAGATTCTAGAAAACAAGTCACTCATTTAATATTTAGGCCAGTAGCCTTTCACACTTCCTTCTACCTGAAAGCACATTTAATTTTCTCATTTTTTAAGCCCTACAAAATTAAAACATAGTAAAGAGGAATTTAATCTCCTTTAAAGCTTTGAGAAAATGCAGACTTTCCAGGAAGAAGAATTTTGCAAATTCTGACATGGTGAATCAGACTAGTGTAGTTTGTTTTCTGTTACTGGCTGGCACTTCTCAAAACCTAGGCACCATGGTTATAAACAAAAGCCTAGTGTCAAGCTAATGATTTCCTTGGATTTTGTGATAATTCCAGTATTTCATTATGTACCTTAACGCAGCCATCCAAACAGGCACCCATGGTGCTAGTTCTTTTCTGGCTTTCAAATACTTCCCTTTGCAATTTTAATGATTAACTTTGACACAGATTGTTGCAGTTTATTAAATGTATTAATTTTAATATATTAATAAAGGCAAGAAATATAAATGTGAATGCATATATAGTGAGTAAATGAAATATAAATATATAAGTGCTAAGTATCATTCTTACAGTTTCAGTGATGCAAAGAGTTTCCTGTTGTTTCTGAAAAAAAAAAAAAAAATTTAATTTACTGCCTTAAATTTTCTACAAGAGATTTGTAGCTATCAAAACAGAGGTGAAAACTCTTTTCACATATTGAGCACACACATACAAGAACATGTGTTATTTATTAACAGGAGCAAGCATTTATTAAATTCTAACCTGGCTTTGAAAATAAGATGACTTCATGCACAGGAAGAAGGTGTATATAAGTTGTTCAGGGTTGTTTTGAAAACATTAAAAAAGGGGGCTATACCTATTTTACATGCCAGTTTTGAACAAACTAATTTCCAGAAGGAATTTGACCAGTGAAAATGTGAAGCATAACTTTAGAGAAACCCTAAGGACCACTAATTTAAAACTCTTCATGGCATAGTAATGTTTCTGGTTTCAATACTTTATGAACTGCAGAAGTGTCAAAAGATTTTTTACAGTTTTCATTGAACAATCTGAAGGTCTATTTCAATTCTAATTCTAAAATATCAATGTTGGCTTGAATAAAATTAGAAAAATAACTCTTACTACCTGATCTTAAACTTTCAGTCTATTCTGCCAAATGCTAAGAGGAGAGCGTAAATCACAGTAGTTACAAACACTCAAGTAAACTTCTACTCCACTGAAAACTTAGCTATAGCAAGATATTATGTAACATTTTCCTGACATAAATATCCTTGTCAGATCACCATCAGACTATTTCTAACTTGGCTATTTAGCATTTTTCCATTTTGTTATCCACCTCCTTCATCTACATGATCTGTAGTGATTTTTCTGAGTCTTGTAAGTAGAAGTTGGACTCAGTAGTGCCTTTCATGCTCTAGAATATTGTGGTAAGCATAAATGAAAATGCATAAGCACAGCCACTGGGAGCTAGATGAACCATTGGAAGAAGGAGAAATCAGCAGAGAAAATTAAGAGTGAGTAAGCATGGGATTAGAAACACAGAATGGACCCGAACAATTATCTTGATCTATCTTGCTTTCTCTATTTCTTATTGCCTCTTACATTATATCACTATACTACAAATGTATATGCTTCCCTTGTCTCTTTAAAATCAATGAGTAAAGTTGTCCAAACTTCCTCACTTTTCCCTCTGGCATTTTTCTCCAAAGACCTTTTGTAATTATTCTTGCTATGTACAGAGAAGGTTTCTAAATGTGAAGTCAGTAGATGAAGGTGGAAGTATTCCTCATGGGCTAACAGATACAGAAATAGATAGATATATATACACACAGAAAAGCACAGATGCACACATGTATATATATGTGCACACAAGTGCACAAGTGTGTGTGCAAATACACATATGTGTGGATATGTATAGTAACATATAGACATATAAATATTGATATGTATAAACATACTGCTACCCAGTAAAGAGCATGGGAAAGAATGCCCAATTCAGGATATATAAGTGGATTCAGGAATTTGCTGGGACTGCAGAATGTCTCTTAAAACTTTGTCTGAGCACATTCACCTCAACTTTTACCTTTGTGCTACAAAGCTCTTTGGAATTCCTCAAAGTAATGGAAGCTGATACATGAGTTAAAATAAAAAGCACTGTGATTGTGTACTTCATTATTAAAGACTTAGCCTGCACAAGCATGTTTGCTGTGAGCCCTCATGCACATATGAATCTAATTTGAACATGAGAAAGAGCAGGGTTTGTAAGCATTCTGAAAAGCAGCTGTTTTCACTAAGGGGATATTTAGTATTTGTGTCTACATGTACTGATGGCAATTTGTCGTTTGCAGATGACACTAAACTGGGAGCTTGTGTCAATCATTTGGAAGGAAGGAGGGCTCTGCAGAGAGACCTGGATAGGCTGGAGAGATGGGCAGAAGCCAACAAGATGAAATTTAATAAGTCTAAGTGCCGAGTCCTGCACTTTGGCCACAAAAACCCTCTGCATTGTTACAAGCTGGGGACAGTGTGGCTGGACAGTGTTCAGACAGAAAGGGACTTAGGGGTATTGGTTGACGGCCAGCTGAACATGAGCCGGCAGTGTGCCCTGGTGGCCAAGAAGTCCAATGGCATTCTGGCCTGCATTAGGAATGGTGTGGCCAGCAGAAACAAGGAGGTTACTTTTCCCTTGTACTCGGTGCTGGTGAGGCTGCATCTTGAGTACTGTGTCCAGTTCTGGGCCCCTCAGTTTAAGAAGGATGTGGAAATGATTGAGCGCATCAAAAGGAGGGCAACAAGGCTGGTGCGGAGCTTGCAGCACAAGCCCTATGAGGAGAGATTGAGAGAACTGGAGTTGTTTAGCCTGGAGAAAAGGAGACTCAGAGGTGACCTTATCACTCTCTACAACTTCTTGAAAGGAGGTTGGTCTCTTTCACCAGGCAGCAACGGACAGAATAAGAGGACACAGTCTCAAACTGCGCCAAGGAAGGTACAGGTTGGATATTAGGAAGAAGTTTTTCACGGAAAGAATAATAAAATATTGGAACAGTCTGCCCAGAGAGGTGGTGGAGTCACCATCCCTGGATGTGTTTAAAAAAAGACTGGATATAGAGCTTGATGACATGGTTTAGTGGAGTTGTAGGGCATGGGTTGGACTTGATGATCTTAGACATCCCTTCCAACCTAGTGATTCTGTGAATAGATGTCTCCTCTTCATGATGAAACTCAGAAAAATGTCATGTCAAAAATGGTTAAATACAATCTTACTGAATGTCTTTGAAAATATAGAGAGCTGTGAAATAGCTCTTTTTGGTCTTTAGGCCACGGATTTTCAGGGAGCACACTTGAAATTTTCTTCCACCTATTTCATGGTAGGTAGAAAATCTTTCAAAGAAAGGAAAGGGTTTTCATGGATGAGCACAGGATCAGACTGGAGATCATAATTACGATTAATGTCAGATCTTGAAGAAAATAAAAGCTGATTGGTTTTACTGCAAATGCCCTTTGACAACACCTACAGGAAAATCTACCTCTAACTGCCATTAGTACTCTTCAAAAGGTTTTTATTTATCCATGATGAGCCAGCACTGGATATTCCTTATTCTCGCCAACCAAAAAATAAAGTAACAGAATCCTGAAAGTTAATTCAAAGAAAAATGGCAAATTTTCACATCAACTCTTCAGTGCAAAAAAGCAAAATCACTTCATTCTGCTATGTTTCTATGAACAGAAGTAATTCCATTTCATTATTATACTTCATTGGTTTATAAAGCCTGTAATGAGAATAGTTTGTCATTGAGGATGAAGATTACAACAGACGATAAACAGAAGACTACAGTTCTAGTTGATGGCTGGTTTTTTAATTCCTGCTAACTCACTGAGTGTTTTCGGTTAAAATTAACTGACACGGACTAAATGAGACTAATTAAAAAGTAAAATAGAAGAAGGTATCTTTCAAAATCATGTTACATTCACCTGTTTACCAGTATCATAGGCTAAAATAAACTGAAATCTTGTGACATCTTATTGATGGGAGAGCATAGCTAAGAGATGTTCATCTTTTAATCTCTTTCTGGGATACTTAAGGTTTTCCTCTGAGTGAATTCATATGAATCACAAATCAATCTTTTTCAATGAGTTTAAAATCCTGATTACTCCATACTGTTTCATTTCCAGTCAAAATACAGTTGAATTAGTAATATGTTATTAAATCACAATGGTATTATTTCACAGTTCAAGACTTTTTCTCATCCAAAAGTTCTTGCAAATAATAAAACAAATAATATATTTACAAAGAATTAAATATCAAAGTATTAGTAACCATTAAACATGTCAGAGTAGTGCTCAGAGTGCAAGTTGTACAAAAAGAAGGAAGATAAGAAACTGAGTGTAAATTAAATCCAAGAATCTACTGGAAATATTCTCTAAATTATTACTTTGTCATAAGAAAATCCCTCTTCTGGCCAGTAACATTGAGATTGAACTCTATACTAAAAATACAGTCTTCTATCTCTAGTCCATGGTATATGCAATTATGTAGATCATGGGCTGAGTTTCCTGCAGTGCTGCTTACACCAGCACAGCATATTTTAATTCAGCAGTATTTGTTTGCATGCATTATTTGGGGAGATTCTGCAGAAGATTTTTTTTAAAGAGCTGACAGACAACCAGCATTTTCAACACACAGGAAATTCCAGTGAAACACTTTGTCTTGATATCGAATCAGGACAAAACACAAAAGTATATATTTATTTTCTTTTCCTCACATAGCAAAACGTGCCCAAATTTTTAAAAATGCCAACTGTTCTGAGTAGTCTTAGTTAAGAATGGCAGTCACTTGAGACAAAAATCTCATTAAAAAAAAATCTAGTTTCATAACCTGCTTCTCCATTTTCCCTTTGGACTTTCTCAAGCAAGTTTTTTCCCTGAGAATGCTGCCCCTGGTCTTATGCAAGGGAACATTCACCTGCACCTGCCCATTCCACTAGACACAAATATATGCCTCAACAAATATCCAAATTGCCTCCAAAACCGCTAACCATGTATACGCTTTAACTCTCATGCCAGATAAAATGCACTGCTGGAACTATCTATCTTCCTTGGTAACTGAATACTGCAAATACTAATGTAAAGAGATTTTGGAAAGATGTTCACTATACTTGAATGATTACCCTTGACTTTGTTAATAGATAAATAAAGCTGATTACAGAATACATAGCAACATCTGCAAGATAATTAAATATATGTCTTTCTAAATTCATAAATGGCTGTTTACATCTCAGCCTAAAATATGCATTAGCTATATTAATATTGTTCACAAGGAAGTTAGTGAGATTTATTTTTATTTACGCAAGAGTTGACCAATGAGCAATGAATGTATCTAAAAAGTCTACAAAATACTTCATGAGTTATGCTTAACAGATGTACTGCGCTTCTGAGATGGACTTTTCTTATGCAACTCTCAATCATAATATTCTTTCTAATTCTCATGACTTTGTTTATCTTTTAACTCTACTCTTGCATACAAAACTAAAAAGGCAAACAACTCCATTCTGAATACAGTGCTTTGAATAGTTCACACTCCCAGAATTTCAATAATTTGTATTATAAGATGTGACAAAATTCCTTTTGCAGTAACTACAGCTGTATTGTATTAAGCATAGATTTACAACACTACACACTTTTCCAGTATAAATCAGTTTAAAAAAGTATTATCTCAGAGGAGCATAACTATTCCATTTCTGGCCTTCTAGCTTTTGTGCATTTAGTAATTTTCTAGATCATTCTATAAACTCTTATTTTTAACAGAATGTGCATTTTGGGAATAAAAATCATAGTATAAATAGACCACGAAATAATCTAATTTCTGCTTTTAGAAAGACTTCCTACTTATACCTAATCCCAATTAAGAACTATCAGGATTTTTAAAAAAACTTACTACCACAGAGGAGAATATTCCATTTGATTTTGATAGGATCAGATGTATGTTTATTGAATTTGTTTGCTTTTTAAATTTAATTAAGGTCCTAAAGACTCTTCATGAAAATATTGAAGATGAAAGTGAGAAATTATCCCTATTCATTGGTCATGCTTGCTATGGTCTACAGAGGGATTTGGAGAGATATTATTTATTTTGCATTTTATTAGCTTCTTGGATTTTTTTCAGTTTTTATATATACATGTTCATTTGATCTTGAAAACTTATCCTGAACCACTTTTTAGTTAGTAGTATTGTTTGTGTTCTCTGCCTTAAAAAGTAATTTGGGGTAAAAAATCTTGTCCTTAATGAAAGCAACACTCACAACACTCACCTGACTCACCAATGGACCAGGACCATTGACCCTGCTGATTTTTTTGTTACAGTGATGCCAACGCATCTTTTCATTTTACACTCCAGCTTTACAGTCCTGTGTTCTTAGCCAACAAACATATATATTGTTCCTATGTCCTTGACAACTGAGAGTCAGTCTATGAAATTAGCAGGTTTATCACTTCAGCTGAAGTCTGAAAGAAGTCACAGCGCAGTCTGCAGACAGATGGGGTTGCACACATGGCAGCAATGGTCACCATTTCACTCCCACTATGCTGGGCAGAGTCATCACACAGCTAGAGTGTCCTACAACAGAGGACAACATAGATGCAGCAGCATCTTGAGTATGAAGGGACCATTCCCTTCCTGTATGGAGCAAACAGGCATGAGGAAGTATTTTCTGAGATGTTGCCTTTTTACAGTGCTGCTTCAGATGAAGCAGAAAACCATACAGTAGGCAAGCCAGGATGCATCTCCCTGTAAACAACCCATAGTGAATAATCATTTCCCTACATGCTTTTGATCACAGATTTATGTGGACAGGAGCTCACTCTTACCAGATATCTGCAAACAGCCCAAGACAAGACTCTAATCCTGGTTGGGGTCTGCAAGTAAAAACCTACTGCCAGAAATAACTGATTATTAATCTTTCCTAGGATGATTTTAAATTAATATCACAATACACAGTTTGAACTAAGACAGCAAAAATTCTTTCTTTTTAATCTTTTGGTTGTTCTTTGTTTTCATATGCTTATAAAGTTCAAACCATAAGTGCCTACTCTTATTTCTTACTGTAAATGACATCTGTTCCTCATGAATTCACAGAGTCTCATACATGATATTTGCTATGCCTTGATACTTTCCTTTGAAACATGCGCTAACTAAGGATGAGCTCTTGTTCTGAAACTTGGCAAAAGTTTTGATCAGTAACAGAGTTACAATGAAAGGGCTGTATTGCACAAGATTAAAACTCACAATCTGGGCAAAATTTTCAGACTGAGGTTTTTGACTGGAAAAGTTTTTCTGAACAGGGCAAGAGGAATATGAAGACACTGTACTGACGCATCAGAATTAGTTCATCCAAGAATAAGGTAAAGCTGCTTCCATTCCACATTTTCACAGCATTCTTTATACATTAGTTCTGTTTCAGTTTGCCAAACCAAAGACACAAAAAGAAAACAAAATATGTACTCACAAAACACAGCTCTTTTCCCCTCCCCCCAAAAAAAACATGTGTTTTCATCTAGTAATTTAGAAGTCCTACATTGCTTATTCAGAACATAGTGAGACTATAATCATAAGCAGAGATGTGAAAGAGCCTGCCAGCAAGGCAAAAACAAGTTTCTTGCTCTCATGTCATATAATCCAGGGTGGTCTGCTGTTATCAACATAAGGACTTGGATCTGCAACTCAAAGCCAGCTCCATAGGCAGTGACAGTCAGTCTGCCATAAAAACCCTAGAGCTTTTCAGCACTGCCTTCCATGGCTGCATTTCTCTCTTGCCGGTGCTGTAAGGGGCTATGCAATTGACCCAAGGAGACTGTATCAGGAGGGCAGCCACCATCCAGCAGAAACGCTGAAATTGCCAGTGCTGTGAGGGGCCAAGAGTTTTGGGCAAAAACACCTCCCATGCACAGCTGGAAGGATATTTTTCCATCATTGCATTACCAGGTTGCAGGAAATGTATGCAAAATTGCCTAACTTTTGGGACAGCACAAGAACTTAAGGTTTTCTGAACAATTCCTGGGATTGTTCCCCGCTAGGAACTGACCTGTTCCTGAGAAGACCTTGACCATCTTGCACTGAAACACAAACAAGAATCCATGCTGCAGTGCTCTGAAGGGTTGCTTGACTGAACACTAACCTGGTCCTTCCTCCATTACTCCTCCCAGCATTGTCAAATGCAAGAATTTTTGCATTTGTTTGATACTTACACAAGAAAGCTGCCCACATAGACTATTTGAAGGTAACTTCATATATACACCAGAAGATACTAGCATAAATGTATTGATTATAAAATCATCTTTCTTTTCTTTCTTACACATCTCTGATGGCTTTACCTAGCTCTCCTGTGGCCAGCTATCCAGATCTTTGTACTGTCAAGTGCTTCTATGCTGCTTCTCTGCCAACACTGCATGTTTCTCACACTGACTCTTTTCTGTGGGGAACATGAGAAAATTTCATCAACAACACAAGAATACACTTGACATCATTTCTCTTCTTCATGTTTTATCAATAAACATAACCAGGCCTCCTCTATGATTCCACCCTTTTCCTCTTCACATTTCTGTTATAGACTTCAGTGCAGAGCTGCTGCAATTAGACTTAAGGGAAAAAAAAAAAAAACCC